>UELU01137460.1:0-106532 GCA_900490025.1 Megastigmus dorsalis | reverse complement strand
AAGTACGTTACGATGCAGGGATTCGGAACCTCAGTATCGGCGGCTGGTCAGGGTCAGCAAGCGGGCCCGCAGCCGTCGTCATCAAGTGACTGCAGCTCTACATGGGTGGGGAACTTGGCCTCTGTAGAGTTTAATGTGACAAGAAACTCCACAACTCGTCAGTGTGATAAAAGCGTTAATAAGTTTTGCTATGTTTGTGGGTTGGGTTCGGGAAGTATGAGATACATAAGAATCGGAGAAATTTTTCAGAAAAGTTTAAATTAATTTATAAAGATTGCTTTGGCGTAGATGTAGTATATGAAGACAAAAATTGGGCACCTCAAACAGTCTGTAATAGTTGCAGAATCATATTAACTCGATGGGAAAAAAGTCGAAATGTACAGCAGTTAAAATTTACAAAACCTGTGGAATGGTCTGAGCCAAAATCTGAAGATAACTGCTATTTTTGTATGACAAACACAGGTGGCCATTCCTCACTTACTAAGAGTACATTAAATATACAAATGTTTCTTCTGTGAAGACACCAGTTTCTTCTGAAAATATTCTGAGTATCTAGCTTCAGTTTTGAAAAAAAAGAACTTGTTGTCAAAAGGAACCAAATTTTGTATTTATCGAAACAGACTATATTTAAGTATATTGGAAATTGCAACCAAAAATGTTGTATTTATATGTAATATTGTGATATTATATTATTTGAATATTTTGTACTATTAAAAAAAGAAATTTGTATTTTTGTTAGATGTCACTTTACTTTATTTAAAAATCCTTAAAAAATCTTTTTGTAGTAATAATTAGCTGAATTGGCAAAAAATAAAAAAATTGAAATATTGAAAAAATTTACTTTCATATAAATCCATCAAACTTTGTAAACATATTCTACAGTAAAAAATGCACATTTTTTCTATTTAGCATTTTTTTGTAAACTATAAAATGGCGGAGATATGCAACATCGAAGAAAAGTGTCCATTTTTTACGAATTTATTTATAACTGTTTACGAAAAAATCGAAGGTAAGCAAAAATGCCGTGATTTGAAAGAGGGACAAAATACCTTCATTTTTATATATGAATACTTTAAAAAAAAATTTTCTTTCAAACTGGCAAAACATTAAACATAGGTAAAAATTTAAAAAAATTTTCTTACTTTTTAAGTCCCCATCAAAAACTAAAACAAAAATATTTTAAAATTAAACTAATGTCACTTTAAAGAGATTCTCAAGACCTTTCTAAAACCCTGTTGTAAAATTCTGTACGTCGATTTTTCGCTGAGATATAAAACTTTAAATATTATACAATTTTTGTTTGAAGGGGTCAAAAGATTATGAACGGGAGTGTATATAATAATTACTTTTCCAATTCTGAATTCATTATTTGATGCCTCGCCGAGTCATCTTGCAACTGAAGTTACGCTTACGTTATAAGACACAAATAATTACGTCACATCAAACATCATTATTGTTGTCTTATTTATGTCTTGTTGCCATTTATGATAAATTAGTTTTAATTTTATATTTGAATAAATATTTAACTTTAAGAGTAAAAAAAAATTGTTTCTGAGTTGGTACTTTTTTGCTTACTCTTCAGAGTTGATATGTTGTTGCTCGCAGCCGATGATATGTTTGTGCGTATTTATTTAAGCCCGGGCGTGTGTGTGTGTGTATACCACTATATCTCGAGAACGCATATACAGATTTCAAAGTATAAATATTTGTTTTACAAGGTTTTTTTGTCCCATGAAGCCTGAATAATAAATTTCAAGATTTATTGATTCTCTTTTATTTAGATCAGATAATTACTTTTTTTTTTAATTTATTAACTTTTTTGTTCAGGGAGTTTAAAAGAGCATTAAATTACCTAGAAGTATTATTTTTTGAAAATGCTTGTTTCGTTCTTTTGTTATTTCGAAAAATTTCATTTTTTAAGACTATGGTTATAACTGTAGAATTTATTTTTTTATCATTATGAAATTTTATTCATTTTTATAGATTATTGTTAGCATGAATCTGCTAAATTTTCAGAAATTAATATTTTATATTTTTCTATTGGATTCGATAACGGGTGTAAAACTGCTCAAATCTTTTTAAAATTTTATATATAAATAAAATTTTTGTTCCTTGAGAGCTGTATACTTTTTATATACATTTGGTTCATAAGTTTTGAAGATTTTTCAATTTTTCTGATTTTTAAGATTTTCTTAAAATATTTATATTTCAATAATGATTTGATGGAAATTGATGTTTAATATCTCATTTTTTTTGTATTTTCAAATACTTTTAAAATATAATTTATCGAATTATAATTTTTAAATATTTGGCGAATGAAATTTGTTTAAAAATTTTAGCTTATGTTATAATTAAAGTTTTTTATATTTTTGCATATCATTAAAAATATGGAATGATTAAGAAGATTTTTTAAAAATAAAATAAATAAATAAAAAATATAAAATAAAAATTATATATATATATAAGACTATGGTATAATTTTTTTAAATATATATATATATATATTAGAACAAAAAATTAATTTAGAGGAAGCAAAGTGCCAATATATTGGTAGCCGTTTTAGTTTTTGTTGCTGTTGCATTTCTGGTAAGTCTTCAAAATTGCTGCAAGCTTCGCTCCATTCTTTATCAGCATAACTCTCATATCCATAATTATTTATCTCAATGAATTACAAAAGAGTACAAAAATGAGAATCGCTTTTACAAAGAGTAAAAATCGAAATTTGTACTTTTGAAGAGGATAGAATGCTTCTCATTTCAAAAGAGCAAAGAAGTAAATTGGAAAAGAGTAAAACGTCAATTTTGTCAATTTTGAGAAGGGTAAATCATTAAATTTCTACTTTCTTGCGATAATTTTTACTCTCTGGGGATTAGAGTGTATATCAGAATTCCTTGCTAGACAATTCGATTTAAAAGTATTCTGTGTTTACTAAATTACATGTTATTATATATCTACATATGGGTTAAATACGTGGAACATTATAACTTCTTTGTATCTTTCAATAACTAAAACGATGTGCATTACTGATGTGCAACACTAAACTACTTCGAGTACATAATTTATAAATTATGTTATAACTATAACATTTAGTATAAATAACTATTTAGTTAATGCATGAAAAGGTTACAATTTAATTTTTTGTTCAACATATATATGCATCAACCATAGCAGAATGAAGTAAATTTTCACCATAATTGCACTCCTTCAAAGATATCGTACTCACAGGAGTTTTGCAATTGAAACTCGAGCACGTTTCATGAAATGATCCCACGTTTGTATCAGTTCCTTTAGAAGCCTGAAAAAAGTCACATTCTCTTTTAAACTTTATTCTCACATATATTTTTGGCTCGAAAATTAGGTCAGACAAGAGTGAGAAAAAAGTGCTGCGAATGTGCATAGTGCCACATTTTTGGATGACATGTAAATGTAGGGTCGCAACAGCAGTCACATAATAATACAGCCTGAGATAAATTTCTCTCTCCCCCCCCTCTCTTTCTCCCTCTTTAGTTGCATTAAAAAAGATTTCAGCTCCATCTTCAGTCTCGGACTTTCGTCCGATCGCCCTACTGTGTTTTCTTTCTAAGGTGCTTGAGAGGATTGCACACTCAAATTACCAGCTATCTCTCCACGACCGGCATTCTCGATCCTTTTCAGGCAGGGTTTAGACAGCATCACAGTACTCAGATAGCCCTGCTTAAATTGACTGATGACATTCATATAGGCATTGATCGAAGGACGATCACCTTGCTTTTGCTCTTCGACTTCAGCAAAGCATTTAACACCATCTCTCCTTCGAGACTGTTGAGCAAACTGCACGATCTTGGGTTCTCGTGGTCCGCACTCCTGTGGATTAAGTCGTATTTACAAGGCCGTACTCAACGCGTTTTATCTAAAAATGGTACTTCTTCGTGGGTTGAGACAAATTTAGGTGTACCACAGGGGTCGGTCCTCGGGCCTTTGCTCTTTAGTCTCTGTATCAGTGACCTAAAAGATCTTTTTGATCGTGGGACGGTCAAGCACATTTTATATGCCGATCACCTCCAGGTTTACCTGCAAGTGCCTGCAGGTGAACTTCAGGAGGGCATAGCTCGCCTGTCTGATGTGGCTCGATTGGTGTCGATGTGGGCCGAGTGCTTGTCCCTCTGTCTCAATGCTGGCACGACCAAAGCGATTTTATTTGGTTCTAAAAAATATGTTAATGATTTTTAGTTAAAATGGGACTGCCAGACGTTGACATATGGGGCGGAGTGTTCGTACCGTTTTCCGACGCCGTCGTGAGTCTCGGGGTTACATTAGATAGCAAATTAAAGTGGAAACCGCAGTTTGATTCTATAATGAAAAAAGTAAATAAAGCCCTTTATAGCCTGCTGTTTATGAGGGCATGTACCACCGAGACTCTTCGCAGAAGGCTGGTTGAAGCGTTAGTTCTACCCCATCTTGACCACTGCGCTGTGGTGTGTCTTAACCCGTCCGGCGAACAAAGACCTAGGCTGCAGAGACTGAACATCACATGTGTGCCATTTATCTACGGCGTCAGGAGGGATGAGCACATCACCCCCTATAGAAAGCAGCTGGGATGGTTGCGCTTTGACAGTCGGAGGATGTATTTCGCCGCCATTTTAACATATAAAATCCTCCGACTAAATGAACCGGGTTATTTAGCGGCGTTTTTCAATAAATACCGGCCGTGGTGCGCTAGCTGGGGTGATGCACAAGAACTCTCTATGGTATGAGATGTTTCCAGGTCCATTGTGTGCGCTTCTAGAACTCTCTCCCAGCCAATCTGCGCAACATTCCATCTTTGCGCGGATTCAAGACGGTGGTACTTAAACATCTTCTCGACCTTGATGCCTAGTCATACAGGGACGGAGCCTGTGACCTTATTCCATAATTAGCACAAGCTTTAATTATAAATTGAATGACTTACACATCGCACTAGGGGCCATCGAATGAGCTGTATGTTAACTTATTTCGTTTTGTCCCCTATACATTGATTTTAAAGTGTGAGTGTATTTATTAGCGTGAGTGTGTCGACGAATGAATGAGTAGAGTGAATGATTAACTTTTATTTTGAAATGTATTGTTATATGATAGATATCGACTGATTTTGAAACTTCTGTTTATTTGTATTTTATGTGACGCGCTGTGATATTAGTAATAGGTTTGTGCAATATTTTAAGACTGATTTGTAAATAGTTTAGTTTATCTGAGCAAATCTGTAATATCATAGTAAGTGCAATAATAATCTCAATTTGATGTAATTTTATTGTAATTTTAAAGGAAAATATGAGTAATTATATATGTTATATATTTTTGTAAATATTTACAAATAAACAAATATACATCTATCTATCTGCCTCTCTCCATCTGTCTGCTTTGTAAACAATAATAGCATATTTCGATAAGAGTGGGGTAGGATGATTCTCGGACGAGTGTAAGTTTGTCGCCCGAACAAAGCGAGAAGTACAATTACACCGGTCTAGAATTTATTTACCGCCCGTGTATCGAACAATATATTTTAAATCAGAGGCTGATAAGACAATTCCCGAAAGAGGGCTATTCTACGGGTCTGAAGTTTGCAACACGAGTGGAATAATCTTCCGTATGTGTCATACACGATATTTTTTTCTGCAAGTACATGGGAAATGCACGTTTGAATGATTAAAATATTTTTATTAAGAAAAAAACTGATGTAAGGGGCGAGGAGGAGGAGAGCAGTTCCGCAGGAGCGCAGGGGGCGATGCCCCGCCAAGGGGTTTGGGGGAGGAGGTGCTCCCCGTCTTCAGAGGACAATAAAAAAATATTATTAAAGTACGTGCGTTTATTATTTATAAATAAATTTAACAAATTTCATTTGTTTGTTTTACCATGTAGTGCAGTTGTTATATAGAAAAGTGATTTCTACACAAATATGCAGTTTCCACCCAAAACACAGTCATGATAAAGGAATTTATAGGTTTGCAATCCCAATTTAGAGAAGGACGATCATATAAAGCAATGTCGCATCTGAGGTCATGCGTGTACTATGCATAGGGATATACAACTCTGTGATTGTTTTAGTTTATGGATCGATTGTATAGAGTTGCGTCAACTCTTGCGCATTCTTGTGGGCCGAAAAATCTCTTTCTTTGAAATCGTAATATTTTCATTTACACAAATCCCAAACACATTGCTTGCGGAGTAAGCTTTAATTGTTAAACAATTAAAAATCGATAATATACTTATTATACAATTGAAACTGTAACTAATTTAGAATAGGAATTATTCATTTATAATAATTAACTTACAAATATAAAGTTATTAAAATTATATTTTATTAGGTATAAGGTATATTTTATCTTAAACTGTTGACGTTATTGCTTAAAAATTTGTATTGCACATACATTTTAATAACTAGTTAATGGAAGTATATTATAATTTATATACAAATTGGATCATACAAATTTTTAAAATTAATGAAACAATTGGCAATATTTTCATCATCAATGCTCACATATTGTTGATTCATTGCCAATAGTTTTTTTTACGCGGACACGATATATTTGGGTAATATCATAGCACTTTTTTTAAATCCACTGTATAAGAATCGAATAATTTTTTTTCTGTGTAGAGTATGATATAAGTTCTATATAGGTATACTGCTTACGAATGTAAGTTACTATTATGCATAAGAGTATTAAATGTACGGATAATCATATATTTATCTTTCATCTTTTTATTATTTTTCATCCAGGATGACTGATGACAATACTTTATTAACAATCTAATATCGAGTGAAATCATTTTACGAGAAATTATAACGTTCTGTGGAAGTTCAATTTATGGAACAATCATTTTTAAAAGATTATATCAAAGCGAAAGAAGGAAACAAGTTTTTCTACAGAATTAATTCGTAGATCATATAAATTACACTTTTTCATTACTACAGTTTAAACCTTTAATTAAAAAATCTACATTTTTATTAAAATTGTGCAAAAAAATACTTAAAATCACACGTGAAAACAGATTTTTATGCATAAAATCGTAATTTAGTTTTTATGTATCGATTAGGCTGAGCACCAAATGAATCAATTCAACGTGACTTTCTAGCCAAGTTCTATTCTCCTAATATAGACACAATCGTCGGACGAATTGCTTATTACGTGGAGCAAAACAAGCTCCGGCAAACTTAAACATGCCTATTCATATCTATTTCAGTTTCAAATTAATCCATGCAAATTCCAAATATTATATGAAACTATTTTTGTAATCAGGTGAAGAACTAATTTATGTATTTATTATAAATAATATTGGATGAATTTTTATTGAAGTGTGAAGGAATATTTATGATTTAGTTATGAATAATAGAAAATAAATAATAATCTCAAAATTAATATAAATTATTAAAAACTTTGTTCTAAAAAATTTCATTTTTTCTATTTAGTTTTATTAAATGGGTATAGGTATAAAGTATAATAATGATTTAACAATAAGTATACATATTTATAGTACAACATATAATCATCCATGACAGTACAAATAAACTTCAATCAACGATATCTCATTGAAAAAAGAAAGGTTTTCTAAATTTGAAAAATGGGCTTCAAAGAGCGGTAAAAAAAAATTATTCACGATGTAACATAACCTCTAATATAGCGAAGAATCGTGTTTTTTTCACTTTTAGGTTAGGACATCTCTGAAACCTGATGCGATGGAACAATTTTGAGGCCAGATTCGGATTCAGCGACCAAAAATTCACTATAAAATGTTGGTCTCGACCGCCGCATTTTTTTTTTTGTTGAACTGTGTAATTTGTACTTTATTAAATGATCCTCTATTCTTCCACAAGCAAGGTAAAGCATTATTACAGTAAACTGTTCAATTCTAATACTCTATAAGACTCAAGAATTATATAAATTAAAAAATTAATCATCACAATAATGATATCACATTATTAATCTTTTATAGAAAATTAAACTGCAATAAAAATGCTATTTATAAAAGAACAATCAAGATAATGTAAAACTACAGAAATGATTGTGAATACAAAGAATCCGTGCAAATTGATACCACCAAACCAATTCAGGAAAAACATATTACATTTATATTTTTATGCATTAGTCAATTTCACGAGCTATCGTTTTAACAGGTGACTCGCTACTTGTTGACATGCTTATCTTATGCCAATTTGCAAGTCGCACTCTCGGTTGATTTTAGAATTTTCTAGAACAAATATTGACTCGCAATGCGGCAAGTGAAATGATTCGATCGAGGTATAAGCGTAGCTATACATATGTGTAGTATCTCAAATTTACATAATGTCACAGTTTTATAGCGGGGACCCCTATAATGCAACCAAATATTAGTCATAATAGAAGTCAGTGACTCACTCCAGTGAGCGATCTCATGTTTAACATTTGTTGAAGCATAGGATTATATTTTTAAGAATTGTTGCAAAGCTGTATAGATTTAGTTTTGTCGATCCCAGTATAGTTGTGTATTTATTTATTTTGCTGAGATAATTGTCTAGCTATACTATATTCTAGCCATTACGAGCAGTGTAGAAGGTTAAATTCTTGCGCAAGGCTTCATCCGGTTCTGCTTATATGTATTATCTTAAGCGGTTTTTGAGATAAAGCTAAAGTCCGTCAAAGGCAGATTTCTCATCATGTATACTTAACTATGCGTAGAAAAGTAAAATATTAAGTAGCGCAGCATAAAATAGGACTTAGCTTTTGAAGCACTGAAAACGCATTGTCGTATAGTATTAAGTGTACATTGTCATTAAGTTCATTATTATTATAATCATTGACAAAATGCATGGATAGTTTTAAGATATTTTTTATAATTATTTAATTTTCTTGAAGAAACTTTTGAAATACATTTTAATTAAAATACTCATAAAAACTTTATAAAAATATCAATAAAAGAAATAAGAAAAAATTCCGATAATATAATTACATTTGTTTTGTCCAGGTATAATAAATATTATTCAATAATATTTAGGTATTACAACATTTTGTATTACCTAAATTTTTCTTCATTTTTTATAAAAAAAACCTTTTTTCAACCCGAAAGGAAGTAACATATTATTTGTATGTTTTTTTTTCAGCAAATACAATCCGCAAGGATTACATTTCGAGAAAACATATTCAGTGCACAAATGCAAGAGTTCTACCTAAAATCCGTAATTCAGCATGGAATTAACGTTCAAAAGCGAATCTAACATAAAAAAATACAAAGGAAAACGTTAAAAAAGTATAAAATATTTCAAAATAGTATAATGGTTGACACACGAGTCATTTATTGATCTTCTTATAACGACAATTCGACGGCTAGATTGTCGTCCTTATCAAGTCTTATCTAGTGCATATCATACAATCGCTCGATAAGACTTGATAAGGATTACAACCTACTGGTCAAAACGTCGTTATAAGATCAATAAATGACGCGTAATTCGAAATTTACATTATTTTGATTTATCCATCTACGAGTGTTTTGAATCACGTACAAAAAATCATTCATTCGCGAGAAGAGATTTGTATGTTATTGTTCGAACGCGCCCGCAATGAACAAAACCGAATTATCTCCGACCAAAGCCGTACGTCTGACGAAAGTTCAAGCGAGCAAACTTACAAATGCTAAAGGTGAGGTGATTCTCTCGTCATTCCTTCAAAGGCACTCGAGCATTCAACGATTTATTTGTCGGATTATGAACGTCGGACAAATTTGCAGACACGATAAAAGCGAAAAGCCTAAGGGACTCACATCGAGTTTTTACTGCCTTTCGCTGGATTCTTATCGCTATATAGCCATGAAAAATATTAAAACTGAGACTCGAACTAAGGATATATACGGGACACATGACAAAGTAACTTGCAATAAAAAGCTCTTCCATTTTTTATTTGTTTTCTTATTTGGTATAAATAAGCTTTCATAAATCCTATTTTTAAAAAGATTAAGTTTATATCGTTGTAAATTAACCTGTACATTTTGTTGAATATTCAAATGTGCGTTTGTAAAAACTGGTATACGAACGGGAATGATTCGAAGAAAGTTATACTTGTATTATCGACAGACTATATACTTTCTATTTAATGGCCACTAACCGAAAATTCACAAACTTCATGTCTCGAGAATGATAGCATTGTTCGGACCTTAACAATAAAACCCTTTAATCAAATGTTAAAGAGATCTGTTAAAAAAATAAATAGTTGTTTATTGGTAACTCTTTCGAGAGGGGAAGGGGGGGAGGGGGCATTTATATTTACATAATATCTATATCTTTTACTGTAATCTTTTTCGTAATTATACGTTTTCACTCTAAAAGAAAACCACGTATATTTAATAGCTTACCCGTTATTCGCAAAATGATTTCTTTCTTAAAGCAGTTATGATGCTATTCATCTGCCTGCTTTAAATCGCACTGGATTAAAAAAGAGTGATTAATAAGTATAAAGAACTTGCTTCAAAAACCAGATACTTCCACATTTTTGAGTTTTTCGTAATACTCGAAAATTGTAAAAGCATTTATTACAGATAGATAAATCATTTCTAATTTCTCTTTTAATTATTAACTGTAGATGATTAAAATGATTATCTCTTAGATTTTATATAGGTCCTATCATTCCAAGTTTCAGCGCTCTGTTTTAAGATGCTTTACTACTTTTAATCAGATAATTTTTGTAAGTCGAATATGTATATTAGATTAACTATTATATGTTTAGTTATTTCTAAAGTGTATGTCAATATCTATTCGTCCCTGTAAATAGTTATTATATTGCTTGTTTTTATTTATCGCAATAGATCTAAAAACAACAGATAATAAAATGCAATTAATCGCGCACTTGACATTTCTTTAGCTACGCGCAAGACCATTTGCTTACTACTTAAATTTATTTGGTTGACTCGTCTATTGCTGAAATTAAAAGACTTTTTTTTTCATAAAACATATAAAAAAATTTGGTTTCGATGGGTTTATGGAATTCTTTTCAAGTAAATTGATGCGTATACAGCAAATCAATGACACGTGCATAGATAATGGCATTTCCTCTAACCATTTGTTTCACGAAAGAAGTAACTTTTCAGTCTTCTTTTAAGCACAAGTTATAAAGATTGCAATACAATATTCATGCAATCCTAGTTAATAAAATTCATTTGAATTTGTACCCTTTTAAAAAAATCAAGTTTTCCAAAAGGTTAATTTCAGAAAAATTTTATTCGGATTTCGGAATGTTTTTTGTTATCACATCAGAGTGTAATTGAAATTGCTATAGACTAAAGCTGGGTGTATAAATGTCACCTTACACTTCTGTGCGGCACACCCGAGTGTGTTAGTAAATTCCCGCGGTATTTTAAGAGGAAAAAGCATTCTATTATCGTGAAACATTTTCAAATGAGTTTTTGAAGGTTAAGCAGTTGGTTTGAAGGTTAACTTGACTTGTAACGCCTGCGACAATTTATTTTTTACGTTGGGAGTAGGTAACAATGGAACGAGTTGGTTTCGCATGTAAATTTCATTAATACAAACAAATTAAGTATCAAGTTGCATGGGAAAAGTTTGATCAAAATTCGCGGTGATTCAAAGTTTGTAACGAATATTTTCCCTTTAACTGACTTGAATAACTATCGGTAAGAGGTTAAAGATCAGATTTAAAATAGAAAAAATTCTCGAATTTGAAACTGTCTTGGATTACTTCCAAAAAACTTTCGCATCGACGCATCTTCTTGCCAGTGTTTCGTATACCGTATCATTTTAAACTCCATATTGATTACATTAAAAAATTTTTTTGTTGATCCATGAACGCTGGACCTTTCGGTGTCACCCCAGGGGCATCAATTTCAATATGACATAAAAAGATGTTATATAACTCGTATTTTATTTTTGCATAACTAACGAATGGTACTCATGCTCTATTTTTAGAATACTTTAAAGTCGCATATGCATGAATTCACGTTTCAATTACTGGATTTGTTCTTTTCCGTTGTCTAACGTCGAGCTACAGATGATACAAAATACTTTTTTACATAATTGAATAAGTAGCTTAATGTTCACTTTGATTCGACTAGAAAATAATCTTTTAAAGATTTCGAGACACAAAACGACGTCATAATAGATAATGACTATATTATGTTCGCCCCGACACGTAAAAGCCCACGAAGGCTAAAATCGTGCAGAATCAATATTCTTCACTTCATAAAGTACTACAACTAATATTTATTGTCTTATTTCAAAAGTTTTTTTATCTGTTTTTAATGGAGTGCAAGTTGTAAAGAGCGCGTATAAAGAAGATATTTTATTTGAGTATCACCACACGTACCGGAATCATTTAAAAAGTGCGTAATATACAACGAATAAAGTAATATTAGAAAAATGCTCTTTAATGAAAGACCAGTATTCAAAGGAAATCGATTTTTATTTTTAGCAGGCAGCCCAAGAAATAGTTACGGAATAATTATTCCTATGTGAAGTATCACAGTACAATTAAATCCTTTATCGCTACCATAAACATCAAGGTTTTAACAATTCTCTAGACTTGAGCGGCGTAGTGCACGAAACAATGAATCATCCTGTGCTAGCTGAAGTCGATCTGATTTGTCGTTTTTCCTATTAATTGGAACCAGTAAGACGCGTTTTCGCATTGACAGCTAACCTCAAAATTACGGTTATATCTATGTGTTTATAACTTTTAATATTTATAATTTTGCGTAATATCTGGACTTGGCCGGTGTAGTACTCGTTGCTATTAATCATTTTGTGCAAGATGGGGTTTATGTGATTTATCGTTTTTTAAATAAACTGGAACATAGAAATAGATCGAACAGCCTGAGGAGGGGGGACGCTACTGCTTCCCCTTAAGGACGTTCTCTCCCTGCCGTGGTGCTCAACTCGGTATTAAATTAGAAAATTTGTTGTCTAAGATATTACACAGCGTTATCTAATGTGAAAACCTCGAAATTCATAATATTAAAGTTCAGAATGTCGATAGAAAGATAGAAGGAAAAATAGATAGAATAAGACGCAAAAGTTGAAAGGGAGTGAAATACTGCGCACCTATATAGATATACTATAGGCTGGAATTAAAACTTTGGACTGTTGTATCTTTAAAAAAAGCACCGTTTGCCCTATTCAGCTTTTTTCGTCACGATTTGTATTGTTATTTTACATCATGTGCTAGTTTTTCAAAAAAATTCTAAGAAAAATTAGTTTGCAATTGAACGAAACGTCTCTGATCATAGGTTCTCAGTATAGGCTTTCAATATTAAAGTATGCAATTTTGAGGCTCAATATCTCCAAATTTCATACCGCTTGTGGGTTCCAGATTTTAACCACATAAAGTATACTTAACCTTTTCGCTCCGGGAGTGGTCCATATATGGACCAGCACTCCGTATAACGACTTGTCATGAGAATATCATTCACTTAAGTCATGAAATTCAGCTAAAATGCGAGGTCAATTTTAAAGGAAAAATCCCCAGAGCGAAAAGGTTAAAGTAACAAATAGAAAAAATTTTAGACATATTCGAAGAAATAGGGGTTTGGAGAGAACTACCTTAACACTGAGCCAATGCCGCACTGGCCTTATACAGATACATGCTCAACCTCGACTCAGCTATACAGATCCTACCGAGTACTTTATGCCGGTAACACGGGGATCTACCATTCGGCGACTAGCTTCTTAAATCCGCGGCTGTTATAATAGATAATAATATTTTGTTCTTTCTAGTTTCAAATAAATGTTATGCTTCGATCGTTCAAAAAAGACGTAAAAAGCGTAAAAGTTTATTTTTAGAAATCCCAAAACTATTCTATTGATGATTTCACCAAAACCTTGAATTTTAATTCTTGCGAGCATACTACATTCGTCAGTACTCTTAAAATAGTTCTTATAAATCATGTTTCAAATATATTTATAGAAAATCTTTGATTAATTATCACATTTTAATTAAAAATTTAATACTCGTTAATAGTGTTTTATGTCGCCCTTTCCTACGTAGAAAAATATAATAATTCAACCCCTAATGCCTTTTTACAATTACACACGTTGAACTTTAAGATCTTATCATAAAAATCGATGTTTTCTAGTCCAAACAGTTATATACTGAAATTATACAAATATAATTTAAAAGCAATCGACGTCATTTTCTTTTATTTTAACCTTCGTTCTAGTAAAGCTGAGTTTTAGCGATTTTTATCATACATCGTGCTCCAGCTCCACTTTATCGGTATAACTATTATTATTAAAAAAAATTTTATACTGCACTTAAAAGTATTTATTTTACTAGAATTCAATGTCACAATTAGATTTAGTTTCATTTTTCTAAAACGTCGACTATTACTAAAAAGGTATGTTTCATAAGTATACAAAGTAGAAATGATATATAGTCTAAAAAATGCACATATTTTTGCTTTAATTTTTCTACATTTCTTACATTTTTCATTTGAATTTGCATAAGTACCCAGCAAACAAAGTCTACTTAAAATATGAAAAGATTTCTTATAGATTTCCTAATGTTTAAGCAAAAAATTTGTTTATGAAAGAAAATTTGTTAAAGAAAACTTTTAGATAGGCAATTCAAGAAGACTGTGTTTATTGGGTACATATTTTGCATCTAATAATAAATCTAATATATTTTTTTTTGTAATCAGCAGTCATTATTCAAAAATAAAAAAAGGTTTAGAAAAAATTAAAAACGCAATATTTAATACTAAAAAATATTGTAAGTATATGAATGATAAATCCATTATATGGCGGAATTTTTTTTAAAGAAAAACAGGTATCAGTATAAAATTATTATTTATTTTCATTGTTATAAAAAATATTTATTACAAAAGCAGACCTTGAAAAAATATTACACGTTTACATTAAGTGAATGAACGTTCCCTTATCAGTAAAAGATTTTTGTATATCATATATTTTTAGATTTGTTCATACGTATATAACTCTTTCTTATATAAATGTATACAATGTTCTCATGAATTCATTTATTAACCTAACACGATTGAATCAAATAACAAATTTTCATTGTATATATTTTTAAAATATGAAATTTTCTATAAAGTTTCAGGCACGAGCGCGTTTTATTATATTAAAGCCCACAACGACTTTATACATTGTTTTTAAAGACCCATTGATGATTCCTTATACTTTTGCATTCTTAAAACAATGTATTACACAGATAAAACCCTCCAACGGTCGTCGAAGTATTGCCATTATAAAAAATATTCTTGTATCCAGCACAAAACAAAGCTTCGACATACACTTGACATAAACGACCATATAGGTATTATCCGTTGCAATTGACTAATTACATAATCACGCGTATATTCTACAATGAAATTACACACGCTTTAACAGTTCGCTAATCGCAAATAGGCTGACAAGCGCGATCCAAATAAATAAGGAAAAAAAAAGGTTCGTATAAAGAGGTGTATGGAGACGATAAAATGCGGCATTCACGCGATCCTATAAGCCGATAAAAGCCGGCATTAAACACTTTTTCTTTCTTCCTCCCTTTCCCTTGCCGTATCAACCGGCCATGAATCACAATAAAAGCACACAAAAAAGTCACTCGCACACGCAGAGCAATAGGCGACTTTTTTCTATTTTTATCGCTTCCTAAGGGGAAAAACAGAAGGTAACGACGTCACGTGGAACGAACTTTTTCGATATGGAACGCGACTCTGCCTCGTACGATTATATATATATGCTTACACACACACACACACACACACACGCACACACACACCTACATATATATTTATATATGCATCATATACACAGTTAACAGTCCAAAATAGCGTGATTGCGTCAGGTCCATGCGATTTGGATGCAGCCTCTGCATTTTGCGCGCATATGTTATACAGTCGATTTGAAGGAAGCGCGAAACGCCAAGATCGACAATGGCAAGGTTTTCAATGTTTAAAAACGGTGGCATGCGAAAGTCGATTTTGCCACCGACTGAGTAAAGCGTAAGATGTTTGTTTGGGAAAATACACTGCTTTCGCGCTCCGGATGACTTACATACGTACAGTACTTATTATTTATACGTGGAAGTTTCACTCTTTTTTGCCAATCGCGTACACAAATTTTATATCGTGCGTTACAAATTATTTAATTACTGTTTTTTGCAAAAATTTAGGGAGTTTATTAAATAGTTCAAAAGCTGTTTTTTTTCAAATGACATACAGTTTAAAAACTTACAATGTTAATGTTTTACTTTGATTGTTTAAATTCCAAAATGTAAATTTAGTTAATTAAATTATATCTTACGTTGTTTAAACATGTATATCTATTAAAAGCATCGAGATCTTTTAAAAATAAACATTTCTGCTTATTTTTGGATGCATGTGTATTTTTAGAAAATAATTTAGCAATTGACCAGTGCATAGAAGATTTTACTTTTTAGTAATGCATAGAAAAGTTCTTAACATTAATTGCTTGAAGAACTTGTTATAAATTGTGTATATTTTTAGTAATGCAAATTATCTTAAAGAAATGAAATTCTTTTATTTTTAATCAATGCGATAATTATTTTATAAACAATGTTGTAGTAAAGAATAACTTAAATACTCAGTCCTTAAAAATTGACTTTCACAGCCCTTTTTATAGCTTAATTACAATGTGAACAACTATTTTCACATAATCAGTTAACACTGCCAAGCTTAATCATTAATTTATTTTTATTTTAAAATCAACTCGGTCTCTAAGCTAATAAAATTTGTAGTAAAAGTATGTATCAATAAAAAAGTGTGTACTATTTGTACAAAAATAGAAAAAACTGGTCAGTTTAACATTTTTCAGCTGTTAACAATCAACTTTTACATAGTCTTCATGTCTTATATACTATTAGTGAAATTTTGCAATGACTCTGTAGATCTTGCCATAAATCCATTTGAACTTCTATACACATAGGCATAGGACTCAAGGAAGTGAAATTCAGTCAAATAAACCACTATTGGCACGACGTAGCCAAACCATCTCAGCACTCTCATGTACTCCCACAATCGGTCCAAAAATATAGCTATGAGTAAGTAGTCCAGTGCGGTATGAAAGTTGATGAGTCTCCAAGTAACTGTAACTATCCAAAAGAATCCAGATCTCATAATTTCACTCTGTCTTGAATACAGTTCATCCTTTGTTATGGCTAATGAATTATCATCAGTTTCCAAAAGATCTTGATATAACGAGATATATCTATTCCAGCCAATTGATGCAATCAACAGATGTCCAGTAACCAATAGGATGTTTCGCAACAAAGCTCTGAAGCGAAGTTTTTTGCAAATAACTTCAGTATTCATTTCTTGACTCTCTACACAAGGGTATATTCTATGGAGTTTTTCATAGCCCCTACGTGGTGGATTTCTTTTAAGGAAAAAGAAAACACCAATCATAAGGGCCACACAACCTAAAGCATCACAAATACCATCTATCCAGTAACCAGCTGATCCGACATCTGAACGTTCCCCACTAATGTTGTTCCTTCTTCTGGCCACATGCCCATCCAAGTCATCCAACCAAGTACGAAATTCAAATAGAATAACACCCCATCTTCGATCAGACAAGGAATTGCTGGCTATACAGTGACCAGCTAACGCTGCTACCAAGACATGGAAAGCACTGATCATATTTGGAGTTATCCATAACCAGGTTTTACTAATGCCCAGAATCCTGTCCACCACTGCTGCTAAGGGACTTAGGATGTACAAATTTGGATAATCCAACATCAATGCTTTAACAGTCACTACACAAAATGGATCAACATCACAAGGAACTTTGCTTTCGTATATTTTTTCAGATTTTACCGGTCTAATAGCATAATTCTGCATGCGACTGCAGAGTATGTAGTCCATAAATAGTAAATAGCAGCAAAACACAGCCAATATAATGAGTAGCACTCGAGCTGAATATGGTGGAAGCAACATTGTTATTCTTTTTAAATAGTTTTCTTTTTGTACAAGTTAAATATAAATTAAAAAGAAACTTAAATAAAACAGATATCTTTTAATATCAGCTTTTCATTTTGTAGTACATGTGAATATTGTCAAAATGTCAGTATATTAATTCAAATTCTGCAAATATTTTTCTATTTTGTCTTCTATAATTTAAGTTTGACATGAATAATTGCTTCAGTTTCTTATATATTTTATAAGCAAAATAAACTACTTAGGTGCTGTAGCTATTAAAATGCTATTATAAGATTGCTCTGTATTTATATTTAATCAGTTTCAATTTAAAAAAGCATAAGCTTCACTAATTCATATTAAAATTAAATTGTCTTTACATATCAGCTGCTCACTGTTTTTGTACATTCAATATGAAAGAACATAATAAAATCAAAGAAACTTGTTACTATGAGCATGAGTTATTCTAGTTCTTTGTCTATTTTAATATCACAACTTTTCAATGGTAAAGATCACACAGAAGGATCTCTGAGACTATATTAATCAATTCACAATTGGTAAAACGCCACTTATTGTGTACTAAGTCGCACAAAAGTAAGTATATTCAGTTTAGCTTCGTAAAATTCAATTTTCGTCTTTTGTAAATCACTTAGCACAGATCTTCCATATGTCGATGCGTGCCCTACGATGCGTCGCACCAAATTCGAAAGTCCGAATTTTCCTCATCCAAAACGAACTTTATTTAAGAGCGCGAAACCCCTCTTGGCAATAACGCGTCGTAATTCTGTACAACAACTCTGCGCTTGCATAGGCCCTTTTATTTTCTTTTTTCTCCACTAGAATATTGCAGCTGCAATCAAGCGCTGCACGTGTCGTTCCCGAAAATCACTTGTAAGTATTGGGAAAGCGCCCTCGGGACTCAGCGTCTTGTGCGCGTGGGCGAAGATACACGCGCGTGTACCTACTGGACGCATCTGTACAATGGTAACGTGATGCGGCGGTACCGTGCCGAAGCGAAGCATCGGCTTACGACGACGGACGATCGCAGACTAGTTAAGAAGTCGAGCGACGAGCCTTTTGAAAGTCCACCGCCTCTCCCGCTTTCGCGCATGCACACAAACATGAGCATCAGCTCTCCAACTTGGCTCATTCGACATGCGCGTGCTCTTGTATACAATATCTTTCACGGAATAGGTAGTTTTTACCGTTAGTATAGACTATAGTATATTTAACTTGTATAACTTGAACGAATGCTCTGAATGCTTCGAACGCACGCGTCTCAGTGAGCCGAGAGGAATGAGGTGACTTTTCCTCCACTCTCCTTCTACCCCTACTCCTTGTCCTTGTGACTCTTACTTGGATGGTTCTTCCTCGTTCTCTTTCTTTCTCAGCTGTTATCTCTATCTCTTTCTCTCTCTCTCGATCTCTCGCTTTCTACGTTGGCTTCGTATGTACATTATATATATACAAACGATTTCTAGATGGGTATACTGGTGTGATTCGGCTGTGGCTTTATGGATATTTCTCTCGATTTTGGCCGGCCAACTGTGAAATACCAATTATTTACATCGATATATTTACCGATTTTTAAAGATAAGTCCTTTGTTTTTGTTTTTCTATGCTTGGTTTTCTAGGATTGACTCGTTTATTTTTTGCGTTTTGTTTCATACTTATTACACACTTGAAAAATGCGTTCTCGGTTCTAGCATAAATCAAAGATTGAACGATTATGACAAAGAAAATATAATGTATCTACGTATTTTCTTTACGCTAATAATCGTTCGATCATCGATCTACGCAGTATATTATAAGTATATACATTATATACACAAGCACCCTATATTGCTTAGAACGGATGAACACTGTATTGAACACCACTACATAGGTATGTACATTCCGTCAGGGTGACAGAGTTGCCCGAGAGTAGGACCCCCTCCCGCACGAAACCTCGGCCCGCGCCCGTCACCTTATCATACACAAGTTAAAAAGTCCCACTGGGCAATGGGCATACATATGAATGGTGGCATTCTCAATATAGGGACCCGCAGCCAATTAAATACAAAGTAAAGGCGACAAATCATAATTTGGGCGGCATATAACTCATCGAGCATAAGTACTCGATCACCGTAAATTAAATACCATTAATTAAGGGTTAACAAACGGTTCAGTTTTATTAATCAATCTAACAGTTAATCCTGCACCTCACATTTAATTCGATTTTGCCTTGTAATAGAAAAGGTTCTTTTTCCTACGAGGACATCCGCCACGCCCATAATAAGAAAAAGTTAAGACAAAGAATTTATATAATTATTTCTGTAGAACAATACCCTCGACAGTACCTATTATTATATTGATTGCATTCCATTTAGCAGTAAAAGTAAGTAGATCATATAAAGTAAAGTACAGCGTATTATATCTATACATGTGTAAAAATATAAATATTCTGCATTGTGTATACATTTTACTTATTAGTGACCTTTGCTAATTCTTACCGCTAAATTGCACGCAACCATTGTTTTGAGACGATAGTATCTAGGGGAAGAAGATAAGCTGCCAATAAGCACAGAATATAGGGAAATATACTGAAAGAAAGTTTCTTCGTAGTAAATAGGTACATAAAATAGCGCATGCATTTGGAATGAATTTCTCAAATTTATTTACTATTAATTAATTCAGTGAGTATGTTTACTGTATGTTTACTGTAAAAAGAATGAAGATAGAAGCTTCACAAAATAAATAAATACTCAACATGTTTTATTTAACAAAAAGCAACTTACCCCAAAGAAACTGAAAAAGATTTTAGTCTCTCAAAAGTGTTACTAATTCATATTAGTGCATATAACAGATTTCAAATACTTACATTTTGATAAAACAATCAATGATTTCTTTTGAACTCCGGCCTTTTTTAAAATTATTTTAATCATTTTATGAGTATTATTCATAGTGCCAACACTAACAACGAACACTCAATAATGACGAGACAGAAAAGAAAGTCTTTCTTCAAATACCGTAATACTGAATCACAACATGTAGCTGGTTTTTCTATTTACGTGTAAGCGGTGCATTAAGTAGAATTATGTATAGGTAAGTAAGAATAAATTTTTTTTTGCCTAGCGGGCCGAAGGCGAGGGTGACAAACATGCGATCTGAGGCATTCTTGTTTACTTCCCATGGTGTGTATACTATTTTTTTGCCTAGCGAGGCCGAAATTACCACTGTCTCAAACCCGCCCCGGGCTTAGATTGGCAGCACCATAGAGTATTTATCAATGCATTATATTTACCATGTATTTATAATAGTATCATATTAATTATTCCTTTTCTAAAAACTCAAGAATAAAATCATAATTTTAATATCAGGTTCAGAACTAATAATCAGATTCTGTCAATTATTTAAGTATAATTTTAATGGTATAATATATCTTAAATGGTCTAGGTATATTAGGGAAGTGAGTACCTAACATACACACTCTATCACCCTAATATATATAGTCATTTAATGGGGTAGTTTGAGGAGATCTGGTTCATTTTACTCCGGGCTCCATAAGAGCCAATATTAAAAATCTCCTCAAAGTGTCCATTAAATATATGCCACTTTGGAGAGCTCCTCAAACTGTTCCGACCTCTCTGTCTTACTAAAGAAATAATCTATCTGGGGTAAGTTGAGTATCTCCCCAAAGTGCCCAATTGACCAAATCGAATCTTCAATTGAATAATTAGATATATATATATATATAATATTTATGTATGTATATATGCATAAATGTATATATATATATATGTATGCATGTATGTATGTATGTAGGATGCATGTATATATGCATATATATGTACATGGGAGTGTATGTGTTAGGTACTCACTTCCAAAATATACCTAGACCATTTAAGATATATATTATACCATTAAAATTATATTTAAATAATTGACAGAATCTGATTATTAGTTCTGAACCTGATATTAAAATGATTTTATTCTTGAGTTTTTCAGAAAAGAAATAATTAATATGATACTATGAATATACGGTAAAAAATAATGTATTGTGATCAATTTTAGATATAAAGTAATGAACTTCTTTGATGAATACTCTATGATGCTACCAATCTAATTCTAATTTCCCATTCAATACCAATTCCATTAAGAATCAATCTACTAATTAATAAATATTTTGATTAATTATAGAAATTCCAATGATTTTTAAAGTATGTTGTCGAATGATTGTAGTGGCTCAAGTAAATAAAGTTTATTAAGATTAAATGAAGTTGGAAGAATATAAATAGCCATTCAATTACTAGAAGGATGAAATAACAAATTATTAAGCAGGTACCGCAATTATTTTTCTCATGCATATATTTTTCTATATTCTATATTTCAAAACTAAGATCTAATCGAAACAATATTTTGTTTCATTTACAGAAATAAGTATTTTCATAAATTCATTTTTAACTAATAATAAAAAGTTTTAGTTTATGTTATTAGTAGCTTAAGTTCCTAATTTTATTAAAATTAGTTTCAAATATTCAATTTATAAATTTAACATATTTATCACTAGTGAATAAGTTGAAATAGTACAGTATGTTAAGCTTAATTTAATAATAGAAGTATGTTTGTATAAAAAATATTAACTACCTGAGGTATTTGAGTACTCTTCCCACATCCTGTTTCGCCAACAAGAACCAGTGTCTGATACTTTTCTAATAAGTAAATAATATGACTTCTAACTTTATATATTGGTAATCTCTTCCTCTGTAGGTCAAAAGCTAGTGAATAATTTTGATTATATACAAATTGTGTAGACAAGTGTGCATCGATATCTACTTTGTCCTCTTGCCAGGTACTCTCGCCTAAAAAATATTTATTTATAATCACTATTAAATAAAATAAAATCTAATCTTCTATTGTATAATTATATCATCATAATAAAATCCATTTATAAAGTAGTTATAGTATCTGATTGTATTTTTGAAACTATGAAAGTCTTTTACAGATCATTTAATATAGCTACGGCAATGGATGATAGCTTGAAAGTATAAAAACTGTATTAAATAAGTGATTTTAAATTCAATCAAAAATGAATCCGTAGTAAAAAATCAATAGAAATGTTGATCATTTTAAATATTTCTGAATTAAATTTTTTTTAATAACCTACAATTGTAAAGTGAACGTACCTGGCACTAAAAATCTGGGCTTGACACTCATCCTTCACCTATGAATAAGCGACATTTATTTCATGATTTAAGTAACACAAAAGTTCATTTTAAAAAGGTTAGTTCTTCGAACCGGTGTTTAATTATTATATTTATAAGTATATTTACAAGTGAATCAGACTTGCAAACATTGCAGCAAGCATACAATAATATAGAAAACATCTGATTCTGACATCTGAGTATGAGCGCTTAATTTGCGTCAAGTTGGTGTAACTGCAGGACAAGTGCGTAACGCGCGCAGATTCGGAAATAGATTCAAATAAATATAATTGTTGGTACTTTGCCATTATATCTATGTTTAGTTTCGCAATCATTATATCAGTAAATAATTACTTAGGTGATGATTTGAAGTTCTAAATTTGTACAGAATAAATAATTTTGAGTCAAGTCCAAAATTAATATCGATATTTTTCCATGTCTGAAAAAACATTGGTTTTGAAAAGAAATATTTATTTATTTATTTAAATTCTACGGGTAATAATCCATAACAAAAATATATAATATAAATTGAATGATGGTACTGAGGCGCATCACCTACGACTAAGAATATAACAGTAGGTATATAAAATATCAATTTATTATTTCTACACATATGTTTTTTCTAGACTCTTTAATTTCTCTAATTTTCGCTAATAGTTTTAAAAACTCAATCTCGAATTGTTCTAATAGAAATATAGAATTAAACAATTTATAAAGACAAATAATTATAGATACATATTAAATAACACAATTCATATTTGTAGAACATTATTCCTTGCACTATAACAAGTTTCTTCAAGAGGCAGAATTTTAGAATTGTTTTGCTGTAACCTTTTGGGTGGACTGTAATTTATAGCAATCTACTTTCCTAAGTGATTCGTAATGCTTATTTATAAACTTATTTTTTAGGGAACAGTGTAGCTTGCTTAATGTAGTATATCACGTTTATTTATGATAGCGTATCGTATGGTAATATAAGAAGGTAAAAGATCAAAAAATTTTGTTTCATGAAATCATCCGAGCACGATAATATAATTATTTTATATAAGTATACATATATGTAATTAAGATTCTTTCATTGCGTTGCTTTGCAGTTAAACCATGCGTATTAGATAAAATATTTATCTTATGATAGTAAAGTGATAGATGATTCTGAAATCTAAGAACAAATTAAGAATAACCATTAAAATGAATTGCATGGCTGTAGTATTTATTGTATAACAATTTGTATAACAAAAAAAATTTCGGTTGATTCATTAATTATGAAAATGAAATTAATTATATTATATAATTGAACAAGTATATAAAATTCGAATGCTTTATTGAAAAATATATATCTTATAATAATACACCTGACGCTTGCATCGAATAGTATTTTAATTTATATCGAATTCAAGGTACGTAAATTCTAAATCATCAATTAAACGAAAATATATTTATTGCGCAATATATTTTTTTTACTGACACTCTTTTTACTGAGCATCAAGCATTACGCAGCGGACACACGGAACGTCGCGTCGCTCGAGGTTCCGAATTCTTTTCTTCGCGGTATTCGCTTTTAAATTCCTAAAACCACATTGTGACTAATTTAGTGGTTTTTTTAAGAGTATTCTGTTAAACTATTTTTTTTACATAGTAACAAACATAATTATAGTGTATGAAAATAATTGTTTCTTTTTCAAATATAGATACTCCAATGCGGAATAATTGTTTACAATAATCTGATTAGTATAAGTATATTTATTTGGTGTAATCTACAGAAGTTTTTAGTTCGCATAAAAACAATTAGGATCGCATCGAAATCCTTTGTATATCATTTCTGAATATTTTCTCGAAGTTGTGAGACATTTTTTAATAACTTTTTTTACAAGAATAGTGTATAAGGTATGGAACATCTATACCGCAAATTTGATAAATATTAGTAAGAGTCAAGATTCTAAAATTTCTCAATGTTTTTGATTTTCTTAATTTAATTTTTAATTAAATGGATATTTGTTCCAAATTAAAAAATATTATTTTTGCCCGGCATTTTATCCCATTGCCGCAAGTTTGTTTTCAAGGGTAGCTGTGAATCCTTGCTTACGTAAAAGTATTAATATCATTAATAAGATTTTTTAATAAAACTAGGCCTTTGCCTTCATGAAAATCAACAAACTTTGCATGGGATGCGTGTTCAATGCTGAATAACTTTTTTTCTGGTTTTCCTTATATATATCTGATATAATGATTCAAAATAAACTCATAAAATTATCAACTAAGCAAATATTAATTATGAATAATTGTTATTATTCCGATGTACAAGCGAAGCGAGCGAAGCGAGAGTGACAACTATCACCCCCGGTGGGTGCCGCACCTGCTTTGTGCACTTCAATCGAATCCTACTTATTATTTTAACATGTGTAAACAAAGCTGGACTTTTTATCTGAGTTTTCTTCTTGCAACAATTCAGTGTAGGGATGCGCAAAGGAGACTGTTTCGCGCACTTAGTTATCCTTCTGTTGACTTTTGCATGATGCATTAATATATTATCGACTGCTATAAAAGCATTCTCTATTTCGACACAAAACAAACGAAAAGTGATGTACGATCGGATAAGAATGATCGATATGGTCTTTATTATTATATGATGATTCACACTATGTCACACGTGGCGCGATAGTAGATATTGTTGTATACGGTTACGCATTTCTTTTGATGCTTTCATATGGAATGTCCATATAAATAAAATACTTACCTATTAATGACATTTAATTCATTAGGTAAAGAAAGAAATGATTTGGTTGTGGCATCCACTGCTTTGGTTGCGACAATAAAAAAAAGCTGTTCCATCAATGGTTTCATTAATGTTTCAACCCTTCGAATGGTATTTTCCTTCCGCGACGTTCGCGAAATGCATAAAATATTATTTACACGCACCCGAAAGAAAGCCAAACAGCGGAAAAAAGAATCAGTACGGCCAAGTCTGATCAATCACGCGGACAGTCGTACAATAAACGAGAAAAATACAGAAAAGGTAATATCCTGTCGGCCTCCGGTCGTGAGTTGGCCTCGCGTCTCGTTAAGAATTCATGAAAGGCAAACCGACGAAAAGAGCGTTGAATCGAGCCGTTAAATTGTTGTACTTGGAAAGTTAGTGTATAAGGTGTTCCGCTTCTCGGCAAGGATGTCGTTAGCCTTCATCGCGGCTTTGATTTTTCTTGCTTCACAGCTGATTGCTACTGGAATTGTGAACGCCAGATTTGGTCCTCGAGTGCAGGAGTGGAAATATTTCGTATCCTTGATTTCCGATGTACAGGAATATTATGGAACTTCGAGTGTATTTATCGTTCACCCTGGCAGTGACGAAAGTAGGTGCAATTTTGCTCTGTCAAAAAAGTCGGAAACTAAATCTAGCTTCGATACGTTTATAACAAATGAAATTTTTTTTATTACTGTAAGTTATGAAAAAAGGAGAAATATTTCTTTTTAAATTTATGAATTCTTCCAAATTTTTATAGTAGGTGAACTTAACTAGTTAAAAGATTCTCACGAAAGTCGTATCAGCAAATGCAAATAAAAGTCTTGCTAATCTAAGCGATCATTAAAAAGTGGAATCTGACATCGTTTGGTCTAAGACAATCGCTCAAATTAATTAACCTTTACATGCATCAATCAATCAATATACTTATATAACTCATAGTCAAGACCATCATAAAAGTTGATAAGTACCACTAATTTCATCCTGCACAAAATGGCATAAAAAACCAAGATAATCCCTATCCAGTTTTATCATTTGGTCGCGTCCGAATAAAACGACGATAGCACAGAGTTCGCTTGGGAAGTTCGTAGTTACGTTTTAAAACGAATATAAAATTTTTAAAGAATTTCTTTACACAAACGACTCTGGGAATGATCATATTTTTAAAGCGGATCCCAAGACATCGAGGTTTTTATAACCTACCTATACCTATTGCATTTATCCAGAGACTAGCTCCATATTTACCTACTTATTCAAATTTAACACCTTCTTAATATAACAGACATGTACTCGATGAGGCTGATGATGTGCCTGATTCGCGAGCTCTCCAGCAAGAACGTGCTCTCGCTAACGATGAACTACACAGACGTGAGGGAACGAGGCGATTATTACACGGGTCGCATAATCCGTCCGCTGATGGTGGTTCTGCTGGCCTCGCCAACCACTATAGAGTCGTTCCAGCGAGTCACGAGAGATTACGACATGTCCTATCCGATCTGGCTGTTGGTCTTCACATCACCCGATACGCACGACTACTGCACCAGACCTCGGGGCAATGTTTTGCGCCTCAAGTTCAACAGCGAGGTAATGGTCAAGTGTCACGGACACGAGACGATCTGGGAATGGTACTCGGTACACGGCGAGCTCACCAAGGTTTGCTACATGGGCAGCTGGGATCCGGTCGGCGGACTTCGCATCCACGTGCCCACCAGCTTGTACGAGAGGAGGCACACCCTCGATGGCAAACTACTCCGAATCGCCACTGTCAAGGTTAGCCATGTCCATACCTATAGGAGCGCGTGCACCTCTCGTCGTTCCTTTCGAGGCGTTGTAGACCGCTTGATACCTCGAGGCAGGACTCCCCGTTCATCCTGGACTACGAGGATCGGTCGGCGAGCGGCGCCGCTCCCGCGGGCCTCTTCGCCACGATGATCGGAGAGCTGAGCAAGACGCTCAACTTCACGATCGAGATAGTGCACAGCGAGGAGCCCTACGGCCTGTACGACGAGACGAGCGAGCATTGGACGGGTGTCGTGGGTCGTCTGGCGAGGCGGGAGGCCGACGTTGGGCTCGCGGAGTTCACCATGACCGGCCAGCGGCTCGACGTCGTCGATTTCAGTCTGCCGATCATACTGTCGCGCAATCGTCTGTATCTGAAGCAGCCCGAGGGCTCGACGCTCCAGTGGTCCGCCTATTTCAAAGTGAGAAGTATCGCTCCTATTCGAGCTCCTATTCCCTTGTACGATGCATAGATGTTATTGTAAATCATTGTTTCCGTGTGCTATTATAGGTTTACGCGCTAAACACCTGGCTTACCATGGAAGGGCTTTATATTTTGACTCCACTCGTGATTACGTTCTTGGGACTGGCGATGAAAAGGAGGGCTGTTCCGCCTAATTATCTTTCGGAGAATTATCTGCTTGTCTGGGGTATCTACTGTCAACAAAGCATACCAGGTATATCGCTCCAAATATCGATCGGTTGCCAACTTTTGTAAGCGTTACTTTACAATACGATACAATATTGCGAAACCGTATGTACCAATCCAACGGTTATATACGGAATTGATAAATAAACTTTGTCATTGGTAAACTAGCCGAAGCAATGTCTGTTACCTGCGCCTCACCCTGACCTTCCTCCCTTATTCAGAGAATCGATAAAACGCTTCTTTTCCATAGATTTCCCAACAACATCGCCCATGAGAATAGCTTACTTCTCTCTGCTCATCTCGTCCGTGGTTCTTCTCGCCATATACTCGGCCTGTCTGATCAGTTATCTTACGGTTACCAGTCCAAGTCTGCCCTTCAAGAATCTCCATGATTTCGCCTTCGATGGATCTTACAGATTGATCGCCTTTCAGCAGAGTTCCGATTTTGATTTATTTGCGGTCAGTAATAGGGAAAAAGCTAATGATGTTACATTTACATCAATCTATTAATTTTCTTTTATTGGAAAAAGTTCAGCAAACTGACTGTGAATTAGTATCACAAACAGTACTTAATTCTATCCAATATTGAAGTGCGTTATTCTCTTTTTGGCATAAAAAATTACGCAATTGAGTACTGTATAGTTTATTACATAACAGCTACGTACAAACTTCAAGTAGAAATATGCGAGTGCACAGTACGCAAATACATGTGAAAAATTGATGCACCTACATTTTTCCAAATCTTGCAAATATTTATGACCGTAGATGCTTTTTTACTCTACTTTTTGTCGAGCTTCAGATAATGAAATCCATAAAATATTCTCTGGCACTGTCGATTTTATCAAACTTACTTTCTTCTACCGATTCCTTTAACAGACTTCGAACGACATGGTGATACAGCAAATGATGAAGCTAATGCTCCCTCCTGAACACCTACCGAATACTATGATGAATGGCTTTATACAGGTGTGTACTTGTACAATATAAGATAAAGATATATTTTCATGGAAAGAAAGAGCGCACTCTTAGCGGAAATGGTTTTGTCGCTCGGTGCAGGCTTGCTCCGGGAACAAGATTGGATTCTACGCGACCGAGGCAGTTAAAACTCAAATAAGCGCGCGAATCCCCTGCGACTTGGTGTACCTGGAGTCGGGCAGAATAGACAGTCTTGGAATGACCTTGACCAAGAACAGCCAATACACTGGAGTTATAAATTTTCAGTGAGTATAAGATTCTGCACAGTCATTTCCATTTTTGGAATTAAATTAAATTAAGCAATTAAAAATCTTAACAATTAAAACCTCGTGCTGCTTTGTTGTTTAAGTCCCTGTACTGTCAATGTTTGTTGTGCACATATAATACCGCTAAAGAAAAAACAAAAACCATATTGATTTGGATAAAAATCAATGGCTTCAGCTTGCAAAAGTTCCGGGATGTCGGAATAATGAGGCGTCTGCGCTCGAGCAGCTACATGAAGGTGAACTCGGCGGACAACAAGTACAGCCCGATGAACGTATCTGGAATAGCGACTTTGCTGGTGATCCTCGGCGCGGGTGTCGTCCTGAGCTTCTTCATTCTAATTGCCGAGGCGTGGATGCATCGCTCGAAACTCGCCAAGCAGGACCGCAAGATCGTCGCCACGTACCGCAATGCCTACCCCGACGCGAGAAATTCATCAAATAACAATGAGAAGAACATTGATTTTTGATTCTGATTTCCTTTTGTTTTGTCGGAATATTTGTTTGGCATAGGAGATACTATATAGGAGACATAGATTCTGTCAACTTTTGATACGATACGGGTACAGATGGAGATGATTAGGACGATTAATCAGTCTATAGGTGGTTTTTATGGAACATAAGGGATCATTGAGAATTCTTTACCAATAAACTCAAAAATACTGCAATGATTGGTAAAAGTTAAAGTATTCTTGTTCATATTACCTTACACGTGTGCTTGTCTATGACTGGATAAAAAACATTCCTAACTGAAATCACGAATAATAAATTATATTTTAGTTCATACTTTTAATAATAAGTTAGATGTATAAATCTGTACATAATTTTCCTCTGGTAGATAAGTTAATCATTTTAAAGTCTAAAACGTAAGGTTGCATTAAATCAATTTTAAAATAACTACTACACTTTAGGAAAGTAAAAAGCCGCTGCCAGAAGGTACTTATAGCTTCCTCAAATTTAATTATTTGTTCCAATATATATAAACTGAACAATTTATAAATAAATTAGTTGAAAAAACATATTTAAAAATAACTCGAGAATTATTTAAGAAATTTTAATAAATAATGTTCAAATTTCACAATTATTTTTTTATTAGCCTCCTATAGAGTACAATATACTTATTTTAATACAACTGAAGAGTGGCACTTTACTCTAAAATATTTAACGTGTAAGAGTTATCATATCGTACGAATCTTGATGATCTTGATGCTTTTGCATTGAATTCCATTTGATAGATGATAAAAAAATGATTCATCTTGTAACGTTATTGCCTCTGTCGAGATAATTCATTCATAATTTAGTTTTACAAAGTACACGTAAACTGATAAAAAATTATAAATGGTAATGTACCCAATATATAAATATATAATGAATTGTTTTTGTAGAAACTGCATAAAACATTGTCGTTTGGTACGATAAATAAATAAAGCTAATCATTGGGTAAAATCACTCATTTTTTAGTGCAGACCAACAATCAAGACTTTTAATTATGTATAATACGTCAGTGCGTGCAAAAAGCGCATTATGGCATATATAATTAAGAATAGATGATCGGATAATGAAATATAAAAGAGTTCAAGCGCTTGCATTTTAATCGTGCATGATTTGCCCGTTTGCTAGTCGACGTACGGATAAATCCTGGTAAATTTCGCAGTTAGAAGTTTTTAAGGAGCTTTGGTAATGTGCATGCGTGTGCGCGCAGCAAACGAAGGAATAAAAGCAAAACTATGGTAACATTCTCAGTATGTTGAAGTTCCTTTGTCGACAGGCCACTTTCATACTGATGTTCTCGATTGGGAATCGAGCTTTAGAAATCGACCCCGAACACTACGTACCCTTTTTTTCCCACATACAGGAATATTACAAATCCTCGGGCATTTTTCTTCTCTACGACGACAATTCAGAAAGTAAGAGAAATCCATCTTAATTAAAGTTCACACTTTGAAATGTAATATAATTTGAATTGAATTGGGCGAATTATAAGAAATCGGATGAAGAAAAAAAAAAAATAATAATCACCATCAGAGCTCACCGAACCACCGCAATACTCAATTCGATGATATTATAGTCTCTGAAAATTCTTGTAGGATTCGCGACCCAAAACAACATAGCCGTGTTCTTCAAGCGTTTCTCGGCACGCGGCATAATGTCCCAGGCGCTACGTTACTCCAAGATGAAGGAGAACTCGGACTACCTGTCCCACAACACCCAGGCACTGTTCGTCGTCTTCCTCACCTCGCGCGACAATTACGACAACTTTTGCGCGGTTACCGAGTATCACGACATGTCCTATCACACGTGGCTCGTCATCTTCACCGAGCCCATAAGCCCAGAGATCGACGAGATGTGCGAGAATCCAACGGGCAATCCGTTCCACCTGGTCTTCAATACGCGCATGATAGTCCTGTGCCACGGCGACCAGATCGTGAAGAAGTGGTACGCCCTGCACAGCTGGAAGACCGAGGTACTCGAGTTGGCGAACTGGAACATGAGCTCCGGCATCAGCTACAGGAACAAGAATTACTTCGATAGCCGCTACGATCTGTCCGGCAAGCTCATCAGGATCGCGACCGTGAGTGCAGCTTCTGATGCTTTTTTTCTGCGTGCCAAACTGCATTTATGCACCAGCTTATGCGATGAATTGAAATGTGGTGGTGTACATGAATTTGAATTACGTAGACACGTATCGATACGAAATCTGGTTGATTCTATAGGATAACTGTTAGTTGGGTCCGGATTATGAATTTTGAAGGGTAGAGATTTAAAAAAGTTACTGGATCTTCCTTAAAGGGCTTTAATCCCATAAGCCTATAATTCATTAAATAATATTTAAAGATGTTTTAGACAATTATTAAATTTATCGATCCCAACGGACATACTATGTAAAAATCTTAAATAATATTTTTGTAACAAGAAGTTTTGGATGTAAATCCATTTAAAATATTCTGACGTTTTCAATAGTAACCGAAAAGGTACGATCCTTAGTCTCGTAATTAGCATAGAGAGACGATGCTAGTGTACGAGACTCAGGAACAGCAGGCAGTTTTCTTCTTGTTTCCAGAATTGACGAAATGTAATTTTATACGATAATCAAATCTCAGTTAAGAGTATCCTGAAGAGGGAAACTTCACAAAAATATTAATAAAGATTTTTGTATAATATGTTCGCTGTGATCGATAAGTTCGCTCTATCCTTTTTTTGTAGAATAATCATGAACTATAGAGCCATTGTATAATATTTAATATTTTATTGACTTTGAAGTGCCATAGAAATCCAACGCTTGTTTTAACTTAAAATATTCATTACTTTATTACCTAAACCATCTGAAAATCTAACAGCATTCTCACGTTAATGTTACTAATTATTATATAAAGTTACGAATTATTTTCAAAAAATTTGCAAGACGAACATTAATTGCTGGAAGTTACATATCAAGACTTTTGATGAAAAAAATTGCATAATAAATAAAATAAATATTGTTGTAAAAATTAAATTTTTATCTCAATAAGTGAATATTTTATTGAATCAATAACTTTTTCTTCTTGATATAACAAACTATTTTATCATCTGCCCGCAATAAAGCTGTCTTTGACTCAAAAAATTTTTTTCCTCGGTGTATACTTTAAGTGAATAAATTTTCCTACTTATCGTTAACAAACTTCTGAATTCATTTGAAATTTTACATGCACCATTTCTTATTGTTTTCTAAGTACAAACTTCGAAAATTTCATAAGAATCTCATTGCCACTTCATTATTAAATTTTAAAATTGTGCTTTTCCATAAGGACAGACGATATACTTAAAATGACAATTTGTTCAATAATCGGGATCTGAATCGATCTCAAATTTTAGCAAAGTCTTAAATGGCGTTAAAAATGATTTGATAAGGTAGACGCATAACAGGCGAAAATTTCGTCGAAGTGACAGTCACTCTAGGTTGATTATCTCCGAGGTCAAAACAGAATTTCCGTGTACATACAATCGTTAGATAACGTCCGATCAGAAATTACCGATGAAGTAACGACAAAGTGCAGACAATAAGAAAAGCCAAAACTAACGAAATTGCGCGTTGACGAAGAACACGAGGGAGACGGAGGCGATGAACGGCAAGATGAGCGGCTTCTTCGGGGACATCCTCCAGGAGCTGAAGAGCTTCATGAACTTCAGCGTGCAGAAGGCACGGGTGGACGACGCCTACGGCAAGTGGAACGGCGCGAGACGCGAGTGGTCGGGTCTTATCGGCTATCTGACGAAGCGCGAGGTCGACATAGCCGTCGCGCCCATCACCATGTCCAAGCTCCGTCTGAGCTTCGTCGACTTCACCCGGCCTCTACTGCTCTCGGCGAATCGAATCTACATAAGACAGCCCTCGGGTGCGAGGGTCCAGTGGTCCGCCTACTTTCGCGTGAGTCACCATTCGCACTCGAGGCCCGCATTATTTTTAGAATATATACCTGCATAGGAAACGCAGAGCTAGGAACTTGTCTTTTTTTGTTGCAGGCCTTCACCGTCGCCTCCTGGTCGTCTATCGCCTTCGTGCTATTGCTGGCATCGCTCATGTCGACCTTCATTAGAGCAACCCTCAAGGACTCCAAGTTCTTCAAGCTATCCGCGAATTACGTCCTCGAGAATTTCGTTCGCATCTGGGGAATCTATTGCCAGCAAGGGGTACCCGGTATAACTAATTGCGTTTCGTGCGGTTTCCGTACAATTCGATAACTGGTTGATGAAAATATACGATTGCCGGATACAGAATTCCCATCGGCTACTCCATTGAGGCTGGCGTACTTGACGACCCTCCTGCTGACCGTCGTCATCTGGGCGATATACTCGGCCTCGATAACGAGCTACCTCGCGGTTCTGACGCCGGCACTGCCCTTCTCCGATACCGAGGGCTTCGTCAAGGACGGATCTTACCAGCTGGTCGTACTTCAGAACAGCAGCGATCAAGATCTCATTTTGGTAACTTCGACCTTTCTACTTTTTTTAATGATTCTTGTCAAAATGTATTTTTTAAATATTTATTCGCAAAGTATATATATATACCTATGATTTTTAATGTATTAAAAAGCTAAAGCTCCTTTTATTGAATATTAAGCAATTTTTTTGTCCAATGAATTAACAGTTTATAATGTCATAACTTTGAAAAGTGGTTTAATAAAAAAAATCCTAGAGAAAAAATAATAATGATGATGACGATACTTATTGCTATCTCTGCATGAAACATAAAATCCGCCAATAAACAGTTCCTAATTCTTCTTTTTTGTTAAAATACAGTCCGGCACAGATCCAATACTGAGAACTCTCCAACCGTTGCTAAAGAATCCTGACTACTTACCAACAAATCCCTTCGATGGATTCCAGCAGGTAATTCCCAGCAGGCTAAGGCCGCAGCTGTTGTATCTCGTATAAGCGAGCTATAGGCGTACTAAAGTACCATCAGTTACGCTTGCAGGTCTGTAACGAGCGCGTCGGCTTCTACGCGAGCGAGGCAGTTCTGAGAGGCGTGAGCGCTTACATACCCTGCACATTGACTTCCATAGCGACTGGCCAATTCGAATGCCTCGCTATGGCCTTGACCAAGCGCAGTCCCTACATTACATCCATCAATTACAAGTGAGCTTTCGTCTCCTATTATTACCTCGGCTCTGTTGGTCATCGGAATATTTTCAAAACTTTTCACTCTTCTCTTTTATAATATGAAGTTGTTTAAAATATGCGAGAGCTTTTTAGGATCTATACTTGTGAAACTTTTGACAAATTTCCACCGATCGAATTTGGAAGAGTGCAATTCGAAACGTGCGATCAAAATTATTGCTAAACTGACTCTGTATAGCGAAATCTCGCTCATAAGTACGCGGTATATTAAATTAATCATTTGTGCAATAAAGATGAAACGCGATATTTGCATTTAAATATATTCTGTTAAAAAAAGCACCGAATCCAGAAATACGTTGGTATTAAAATAAAATTCAACTACGGTCAAGTGCTTGGTTATAATAGTATATTATGCACCATTGGCGTAAAAATGCGATTTTACTCCCAAGGTACAGCTATTTTACAGCGTAGTGGAGGGAAAATTCGAGCAATAAAAATGTTGTACAAACAGTAAAAGGGCTAAGGCGTAATATTAAGGCGTGAAGTACGAATTTTACGCCCACTCTGGTCTCTGCTATAAAAACTATTTTTACACCCGATTTTCTGCATTATACTGTATATATATATATATATATTTCAAAATAACTCAAATGTGCAAAGCTTTGAAGCCCAAGTCTCCCACAATCTTATTATATATGAACCACGAGGAAAAAAGTTGCGGCTCTAGCCCGAAACTCATCGATATATCTTTCAGCCTACGGAAGCTCGAGGACAACGGGGTGATGAAGAAGCTGAGAAACTGGTACTTCCGGAAGATGGACATCATAGTGGAGTCGGGCCACTCGCCAATTGGCTTATGGGGTGTAGCCCCACTCCTCGCGATCTTCGCTTCCGGCTTCGGCCTCTCGGTTCTCGTCCTCTTCGTCGAACACCTACACCGTGGCGTCAAAAGGAGCAGTCGGGAGAATTTCTATTGAATCGATATAATACAGGCTCGAGTGGTGGTCCGCATCCTGTGCGCCCCATCAATAATTCAGGCTTAAACGGCCGCTCGCAAGCGATGTCAGCTGCTCCCACCGCCGCCGCGGCTGCTGCTACTACTGCTGCTCCTGCTCCTACTGCAGCTCTGTGTGTATAAGGAAATGTACGCGTGATTCATGCAAAATCGATTCCACCCACCTTATTTATATGTTGTCCTGCGACTTTAAATTATCGAAATTTACAACGATACTTCGACTTTTGATTTACGATTTTGAAAGTAATTATTGTTATAGTTTATTTGTGCTAAATCAAATTCGATGTAAGCGATGGAGAATGAATCTCTTAGTTTTACATTGATGACTGGTCCTTTTGAAAATGCAGATATAAAATGAGTTGACAATTTAATAAGTTGAAAACGTTTACGAAAGTAAGAAAACCACAATGTCGATTAGGTACACAAGTATTTATTGTAATAATGAAGAATGAACATTGAATAAATTATATATACGTAATTCTTAATAAAGTTCACGTCGAAGGTTCAAACGAAAAATAATAAGATTTGAAAAATCAATAGACAATAAGCATTATAGGTGTATTCGATTTTATTTTTTTTTTCACAAGGTACACGACCTGGCTTTGCTTACAATATCGTAATTACCTTATTTAATTCCTTAATAGCTTCTTTTTACTACACCCAGCTCGCACCTCTCCGCTTTGTTTGTTCTCCTCTTATTTTTTGTTTTTTTTTTATTTTAGTTCTTTAAATTTAACTGCTTTATCGCACATACTGTAATTTTTTTTGTCATTAGGTACATATGTATATGAATTATCATACTTTCAATGGAGTCAACAACATATATATATATTTATTTGATAATATATGTATACATAAGTATCGTGTAATGTTCACCACCATTTTCCCACCTCTGTCTTCTTACGCGAGTGAATGCATTGCATCTGTATTTTATTTTTATTTCTTTTTTTTCTTTGTTTACCTTACGATAATTATAATTTTTGTTTTCTTAATCCCTTATTAATCGTTCGTATCATTTGCATTATAGCTTTCGGAATTCTTCCTTACACGACGTCTCTTGCTCTCTCATTTTTTTTCTCTTTTTATTCGTTTTGCCATGCTTTTAATCATGTTACTTTTTCTCTCGAGATTCATTATCGCCTATTAATAAGGAATGTTTTACACCGTTAATTGAAAATCATTTGCTAATGCGCTCGGTGACTAGTTTGCCGAGGGAATTAGGCCCGATCAAGTAAGACGCAAAGATTTTTTTTTTCTTTTAATTTTTTATCTTTTCAGTTATGTCATTAATAATATATATGTATATTATGTATATATATATATATATATATATTTCTCAAAATGATGAAAGCAAAAGATATTTTTCGCATTATAGAAACCCCGATAGAAACACGAAACTCGGAAAGAAGGACACCTGCATTTAAATACAAAATGATACACATTGTTCACGAATTTTTTTCACAGATTTTCTTTCGGCTTCTAAAAGGATCTAAAAAAGTTCTACGTGTTTCTATAAGTTTTCTTTGTTTTTTATTTTGTTTTTTTTTTATTCAGGACTAATTTTCCTCCATTCTCCACGTCGTTCTTTTGCACATGTACATAGGTATGACTAAATCGAATAAAAACTTTTTTTTTTATAAAGAGTTCTCGAAGTGATTAAAACGTGTGTATATGTATCCTCTCCATTTTATTTTTATTTTTTTTATGTGTACATAATAATTCTAACGAACAACAATATAATGTACAAATGCTCATCATCATCACCATTTTTTTTTCGTCGTATCTCCGCTTCGACAAACGCGCAGCTTTTTTCCATATCGCGCTCTTTGTGTTTTGCATCTGCAGAAAAAAAAAACGTGCAACGAAGAGGGAAAATACATCGAGGTACGTGCTTTCCCATTAGTTTCGATCGTGAAAACCTCAAGCGAGCAGTTATCGTCGTTTGATCATTGAGAAGGAACTACGGACCATTTAATATATAATAATTATTTCGTTTAAGAAACTTTGTTTTTCTTTTTTCATTCAAAAGTATTTCTTCAATATTTCTTGGATCAGTATTTCTGCTTTTAAAAAAGATATGTAACATTTATAATTTGGCCTATCAAACTAGTTCCAAAGTAATGAATTTATGATCTTGAACTTTTGACTGAATTTGAACGATGATCTACAAACTTTGAACGCCCAAAATTTCAGTCCAAAAACTTGAAGAAAATTCTGTGTCTACAATCATTTCGTGTCGCGAGAAAATACAAGCATACCTCGACGATTTTTTCTCCGCCATGGTAATTGAAACATCGCTTGTTTAAAATTGTTTTTAGTACCCTATCAGAATAGTTTTGAATGTCAAAAGGATAATATAATTGTATCGGCAAGTATTTGCTACATGGAATCGCTAAAATTTGCCCTATAGAAGCTTTATCTCTTTCCTCGCTCTTCTTGAACTATACAAAAACATGATTATACATATACAAATAATTGTTGAAAGCGGCGGTGGAACGCGGCTTCATTATTATTATTATTTTGTTTTCTTCTAAAAGATGACAAGACAGTTATAAATTAATCTCAGCGCCTCCTTACATATATTATGTATTCTATATATTTTTGTTACGTCTCTCTCACACATATACACATGCACCTGTACGTTTTCACCGCATTTCTATTAATTTTTCCAATTCTTTCCACAAGCTTCTCGTCTGATCTTGTTTTCCCACGTCATTTCCCTCATTCAAAACGAATTATACGAATCTTCAATAACTAGATAATATTATATATACGACACTTAACGAGGAAGAAAACTATATGTATCATAACGGCTGCGCATAAACGTTTAAATAACCGCGAAACGAATCGCACACAACTCTTTGGTTAAAACTGCCCCCGAAAGAGACGCGCGAGCTGCGAGCCTCTTCCGTTCGTAAAACGATTATACATGTGTTTTATATATGTAGTAATTATATACGCCCTCTTAATAAACGCACTCTAAATTCGCCAGAGGAATTTTGGAATATTGTTCTCAGCGAACTCGTGTCTGGAATATCTGGAGAAGTTAAACAGTCAACTGATAAGTACATTCCGGGTAAGAGTCAGAATTGAATCTCAAAGCCGACCGAAATAATCCCTGTCTCCAGTGATTACTCGTAAGATTTTCTTACATCTTGGTTTTGACTTAAACAAATAATTGTAAAGTAATTCTCAAACGGTATGTGTCATTGATTGGAAATGACTTTTGAAAATGAAGCGATCGAGAATGTAATACCTTAACAAGTGATAGAGCACATTTGATCGAGGGGTAATGGAATATATATTATCAACGAAATAATAAAGATCAACGACTGAGCAGTTATCGTGCTTCGTCGCTTGCGATCTCTCATATATAACAGTAAGAAAATTTTTATCCCGTATAATTTATTCATAACAGTAAAGTGAATAACAACCGAAATAAAAAGATATTTTTATATATGCACTGCTCAGCCGGTAAATCAGCCACGTAATCCCCTTGTCAAAAGCAAAAGCTAAAAGCGAACCACCGTCAGACGAAATATTGACACAATCTACTTTCTCTCACAAATGCTATAATCGTTCTCGATAACAAAACTTATTGGAGCATATCAAATGTCGACAAGATTCTTACTTTATAGTTGACACTCTTTCGCTTTAGTAACAGTCGGACAACGAAAAATTTACAATAATCTCTTTCGATTTAGCTGTTACACCAAATAAGATTCATAAATTAATTATCTTTAACGTTTAAATAAGTGTGATTCACTTTTCTGTATATCAGATCAAGCACAATAAAGAAAATTTCCCTTGCTAGAGGCATACTGCAACGCGAGTGCCAAACTCATATCGCGTTCTCCTCTCACTCGCTATAATATTCTTAATTTCACTAATGCTTATCGAACAGAGTAAATTCAAAAGACTTTCCTTCACTGTTTTTTATAAAGTAAGAATCACACGTCGATATCTGACAATCCCTCGAAATGCCACTTTATTATTTCTTGGCTTCTCGCAAACACTCGCACATACTTACGCGATAATTCTCTCCCTCCCCCCCACCACCTTGCACAACAAAGCCTCGGGTTTTTACTGTCTTTTTTTCTTTTTTTTTTTCTTTTTAAAGTTTTTTCATTTCTCGAAATGCATCGCAAGCAAATTCAAAAAACGCACGTCAGCCATTACAGTAGACGGTAAAGCAGCTCGGGGATAATAATTCGCGCGTGCGTGTCTCTAACGAACGTCGTAGAATGATTTGTTTTTTTTCTTTATATATTTATTAAATAATTAAGCGCGCGCAGGTTTTTTTTCTCCCTTTTTTATCCTCTCATTTATCAATGACTTTATTATTCTTTTTTATTTTTATGAAAAAGGCCCGTTGAAACTTGTGCGATTACATGTATCGGTTTATAATATTTACGTTTTAGAAGACGGCTCTCTCGCTCCCTTCGCGCCTTTCCATCTCTCTCATTCTCTTTCTCTCTTTGCTCTGTCTTTCTTTTTAGTTTATTTATTCTGCTTGTATCGCCCGCAGCAGGACGAAGAGTTTGCATCTTTATGTACAGTGTGTGTAAGTTTTTACTTTTTTTTTTACTTTTGCATTTACGGCGCAGGAAAACTGAAACGAAAAGATGGAACGGGAGGCGCGTTTGCCCTCTACTCTTCCTCCAACTTTTTGTATAATGCTTCGCTGTTCGTTTTGCTGAACTCTTTGAAGGGACTTGACAATTAAACTGGTTTCGTCGAAGCAGAAAACAAATCGTTTGACGTACATTGCTGAGGTAAAAATATATGCAACATTTACCACAATTATACAAAATTGAGTCATAATTACTCTGGTAGAAGAAAAGCAATCAAAATAAAAACAAAAGCTTGTGCAATCGGTACATTTCGTAGAAATAAGCAAATTTTTTTACTATAATAATATTGACAAAGTAACACTTTCTTCACAATTTAAAGACATAATTGTAATGATATAAAATTGCTGAAGAAACATTGCATTTTTACAAGCAAATTAAGCGTGTCTTTAACAAAATTGGACATATTCTAATTCACCAACGATTTCAATTTCCATCATATTACCAAAAATTATCTTTCTCATCGAACGCCAGTAATAACGAGAGCACAATAAAACTTAAAAAGAAAATCCCAAAAACAATTTTCCTGCCAAAGATTTCAGCCGCATATACATATACATGATCATAACGCACAGACCAATCAAAGAGGCAACGTATATCGCCAAACACAAATATCATCGTTCCACCTCTAAAATTACATTATGCGCTAACGTTACACAATTTATACAATGCGCGACTTTCTCTCTCTCTCTCTCTCTCTCTCTCGCAATCTCTCTTTCTCTCTGTCTCACATAAGAATCGCAAGAATATCAAAGGGAGGGAGCGGTATGGACTCTAAAAAGCCCTGTTTTTTTTTGTTGCAACTCTCGCCGTACACGAGATAAAAGAAAAACTTAAAGAGACATTATGTATATATATATACGTGTATAACGATATATAATGGATAGGAATAGAAGCGAGCGATCCGCCGCGTGTTCTCTCGTATATATAAGATATATATAGGAGTCGTGGATGACTATGGCCCTCACTTGAGGTCCTCCTCGTCCTTGAGCAGCTCGTCTATCTGTCCCTCGTCCCAGTCGTCTTTGGCCGTCGCTGAGGCGCCGCCGCTTCTCGCCTGTCCCGGCACCACCTCGTAGTCCTTCAGCTCGGCCTCCAACTCCCGCTCCCAATCTTCTTCTGCGGGGAAGAGACATTGACGTGTGTGACCTTTCGCGCTAACTCTCCTCTCTCTCTCTCTCTAAGCTCATCTCTCTGGCCTATAGCTCATACCTATTTCTGCCTTTATCGCGATCCTTTCTGTTTTTTTTTTTTTTTTTTTTCGTTTTAAACATTCTTTTTATTCGTGTTTAAATAATTTTATTCTTTGACGGGATTGGCTTTTATTTTCTCGTTAGTTTAACGTGTGTGTTTGTGTGTGTCTTCGCGCTTCTGACGCGTCGGGTGCAGTGTGAGTGTGTGTTTAAGGGTGCTCATCATCGATCGCGGAATATATTCCTATTATTCCGCGAGCTTTTACATGGGATGCATATATCTTTAATTGGGACAAAACGAACCGGATTTTACGCATTTGGTTAACGGCTGCCCTCGCTCGCGCTGCTCTTCGAGAACGTAAATCCCATATCGTTAAAATCCACCGAGCCGATGGGGAAAATTCATTATCGTCAACACATGAGCACTCTTATATACCATTTATTATATTTCAGTGCGTGTGTGCGAGTGTGTTTACGAATCCATTATGCACGCAGCGGCACGTAAATCATCGATGCTCCCGAATGCCTTTTGTTTAATGCCTTCTGTACATGGACTAATTCATTCGGATGTGTACAATTTAATAACGACCGGCATACGTTGCTGCTTTACACTGCTAATACAATAATTGTCTTAATTTTGCTTTTGTAATGTTAATCGCGTACGCGTGTGTGTGTCCGTCTCTGTGTGACTGCGTGTGACTGCGTGTGTGTGTGTGTGTGTGTATTACGAATTCAAATCACAGCGGATAATACACTTTGGTGGATTGCATTATATCGGCGCATATCCGTCCGTCCGGCCGTCTCTCTCTCTCTCTCTCTCTCTCTCTCTCTCTGTGTGTGTATGTATGTGCAGGTTTTGGGTGCGGCCAATTGAAAATTTTGTATATATCGTCGGAGCTATTGCATCGATTAATAAATACATTATTATTGCACATAATATTATCGTTATAGATGTATTACAAGATTATATACTTTTGTTCAGTTTGCGTTCCGTCGAACTTTCTTTCTCGATATATATATATTGCAGCGGCATATAATAGTATGATACCGTTATACATGTATACGCATGCACATCGTCGCGCGTGTGTTTGCACTGCTTCTTCGAGCTCTTTCTTTTTCTTTTTTCTTTTTCCAATGCACGCAAGCGTAAATATGTACACAAGGCGTGGACATACACATGAGAGTGTGTTTTAACGTGTCTTTCAAGAGAGTAACGGTATGTATATATATATATCTATCATATATATTCTTTTTTTTCTGCTATATACACCGTGTCAGTGTTGGTGTCTTGTTGATTATACAGGAAACTCATAAACAAAAGAGTAATAAGAATTGAAAAGAAACATAAGGGATGGCAATGAAAATGAGATGATGTGGATTATAATACCTTAGTTTTGGATATGTACAATTTGACTATACATATACTGAATAACAAAGAAAAAGAATTATTGGTATTTATTATTTGATTATATTAGATAATGTAACTCTATCCAGCGATTTTCCATCATTGCGCCTCTCGCGAATTTTATATATATACATATATATCTATATATACATATATATATATATATAAATCATTATGTGGTATTTCATATATATCCGCGATATCCTCCGTGAATAGCTGCTGTCCAAATATCCACTCTAATTATCCTCTTTTCAAGCGATAATTCGGGAAAATTACTCCATTGAAATTGTCAGCAATAAAAGCTCGTTTATCGGATTAAATATATATATATATATATATATGGAGCAGTGATCGCGGCGCGCACGAAATCCACTTTTGTATTCAACAATTTATCCATAGTTATAATATAGAAACTTGCCGCGTTATTGGGACTCGAGCGAACGGTTCTCTTTTTTTTACTTTGCATCAGGCATAATTCGCGCGTGTGTGTATTGCGCGCTATAAACGGCCGTTCAATGGAACGAAATTCTCCCGTCGCGATCGAAAAGTCGTTAATAATACGGTTGGTAAGAATGTGGATGCACGAGACGCGACTGTTTGCTTTCTTTCTTTTTTTTTTTTTTTTTTGGTTCATTTTCATCCTTAATCCTCAGCAGAATAAATTTTATATCGCGATTTATATAGGATCCAACAGCGATGATCTGCTCCTGGTATAATTGACTGTTCGATCAAAATATATCTGTAGAAAAGTTGAGGCGCTCGACTCGACGCTACACACACTCCCACGCTAATAATCGGGCGAAAGTCCGGTGGCTCGGAACGTCTGCCAGTCGCTATACCGGAACTAAGCCGCCAATCTCTTACATTCCTGCTTATTTCTCACGATTCTGGCCGCATATTGCGCAGCAAACGATCCGAGCTGGCCAATGTAAACAATCGTCCAGCAGCAGCGGCTGAAGCGTGCCGAGCTTCAAGATCTATTATATATATATATATATTGTATACGCGCGCACGCGCGCGCAAGTCAGATGGAATTGAACTTTGACAAAAGGAAGGGTGCATTATACGTAAAATGTCGCCTTTGTTCGCCTCCCTGCACTTTTCCCGGTCCTCCCGTTCGATTTCCCAATTTCCGCGTGCTCGCGAGCTCGACCCCTTCCTAATCTCCGCGTCCTCTTCCTCCGCTTCCTCCTTTTCACGCTTATCCCTTATTCTTACCTCGCCTTACTCCCGCAATAGAAAAAGGTCCGTCACGTACGTTTATCATTGTATAGAGAAATTGCATTCTCCCGAAATCGTTTCAGCTGTATACAAAAACCGAGCGCGAGAAGGATCGAAACGGGTATTTCCTGCTTCGTTTCGTATCAACGCCAAGACCTAATATGCATTTATACACGTTGCGAATGTTGTACGTAAAATTATTCCATTTTCGTCAGTTAAAGTGGTTATTATTATTTTTTTACATATGTAACATACGTTAGAACCTGTTTATTCAAAGAAATATATCAACATCTGTAAATAATTGAAAGATTCAGCGAAAATTTCAGTTTCGTCCTTCTCTTGCCAGTGATTAATGCGCGCACCTTGAGCCTCTTGCCAAAAATTCAACGTCCGAAAAGATTGCTTAGATAATTCTACAATTTTCACACGAATCAAAATTTTATTTTACTTGCTTTTTTTACGTCTTCGTTCATCGTTAATCAAGTCGAAGTTAAATCTCGACGCCTTCAGAGTACTTGCAATATTACAATGATAATATTTATCCCGTACAACACACGTATTGTCATTTAACGAATTTTTTCATCATTATATGTATAATTTTTTAATTATATACTTAGGTTCTTACACTGTATGGTTTTTATTTATTTATTATTCTTGTTTTTTTTTTACTTTAGACGTAATCTTTAATCTTTGCTTTTACTTTTATTTTTTATATTTATTTTTTATATCTGTTTTATCTTTATTTAGTTGCATTATTTATTTTTTTCTTAATTTGCATGTTTGTTTTACTTATGCTTGCCACCTGCGCCTTCCCTTAACTCTTCTTTCTTTAAAATCATACGCGGTCTCGAAATCAGATAAAGTTCAAACGTTCTCGCCATGTATTTTACAACTTTTACAACACGAAGAGAATAAGTTTTTTTTTTAATAGAGCGACGAGGTATAAGTTTGTTTAAGTACTTCTTTTCTTTATATTAGTTTTATTTACGTTATCATTAATATATGACGAAGACAGACAGACGACAGACAGACGAACAGACATTAGTTAGATACCAGTTTTGAAATTCATCATCGACTTTGAAGTTTCTTTTTTTTTTTGATTATTCGATTTTCCAACTTTTGTTACCGGAACAGATGATTATTTTTTTATCTTCCTTCCATAAATCTGTTTTGAAAATCGTACGGAGGATCGAGGGAATCGCGCTCGAGCAAAGTTTCATCATCGAGAACAAATATCTCATTAATACATTATTACTTCTTTTTTTTTTCTTATGTACATAGCGCGGAAAGAATCGAGTTGAAAACTATATAATATTATCGCTGTTCACTCACGTTTACTATTCTCATTTTTTCCCAGCTTCCAACCTCCTCCACTTTAATAATCGGCAGTGCTATACAAGGATGCGTGAATTGTTTATTTTTTTGTTCATATACGTTAAGTACAATTTTTTTTTATACGTTTTCCCCCTTCGAAATACACGTGTATGTACATATTATAGCACAAGGTTATTGATTCCTTATACTTAGAGCGCGAACCGACGATTTTCCGAACGATTGTTGATATCCGCAGCGTGCAGCCAAATTTATCGTCCACTTCTCCCTCTTTTATTCCTTAGTAGACTACATAACCGATTTTCCCAACGATCGCTTCTAATACTTCCACGCTGTAGCTCGATATTACCGTGTTTTTACCAACTAAACTCTATTTTACCGACAAGTCGTGTTTCCAAGTCAATTCCACAAACATCATAGATTGTACTTTTTGAAAAACGTATTGCACGCATTTAACTAATCATGTCGGTAAAATAATGGGCTAAAAAAAACTAATTGCAGCTCGAATGCACAGATTTTAAACGTTTATAGCGTTGAATTTCGTCACAAGTTCAGTCGGTAAGAAATCGAACTCGCTTCTAATGACTCGCTTCTAATAGCTTTTATCCCTAAACTTTCGATTTGATCCGAGTTAAAGCAGTCATACGCCCGCAACAGATTACACATCGTATGCACAGTTTATTTATTTGTTTGTTTTGTTTCTTAATATCATCTTAAAACTCCGTTATCTGGTTTTTCCTTAAAATGCGATCGACATATAGAGGATGAGTGTATGACATCGAGAAACTATCGAGATAAAAGTTATGGAACGAGATGATGAGCGGTGATGAGAACGGAAAAGAAAAATAAGATGCTCAGTGCGGAGGTCGGCTAAAGAGACACTGTCGGCTTTCTTTCTGTACTTATTACTTTGTCTTTTTTTTTCTTTCTGTTTTTGTTTTTGGTTTTATGTACGTCTCACTCTTCTCGTCTTTTTTTTCTTTTCTTTGTTCTCCCTTCTGTTAATTTTTTTTATTCTCTCCCTCTGTCTCGCTTTCTTTCATTATACTTGCTAATCTCTCTCGCAAGTTATCTGCTTATCATTCGCTATCCTCGTTTATGTAATTCATAATTTTTGGTTGCTTGTTGTTCCTATTTTCCGGGATATATTCATATATTTATAATACTTTAACAGAAAGATATAAGAAGGGGGACTGTGCTAGTGCTCTGGGTAAATGGTAACACGCTGAACGAATTCTCCTCTTCTTTTAGGCTGTTGACAAAATAGAATGAAAAAAAAATCGCTCGTTTAGAATACATCGTCATCAGGAGGCTCTCGTCTAGATGTGGATTTGTTTTTGAAAAAAAAGTAGAGGTGCGCAATTTAGTGAAGCTTGACTGAAACTTTGTTTTTAATAATAAACTTTTCAAGTGGTGTGTATACAAAATTAAGTTAATAATTGGGGATTTGGAAAATGTTTTTATATTTTATTACATTAAGAAGTTAATTAAAGCGCATTATTATTATGAGCACATTTTAAATCCACGTATATTTGAATGCAAAATGTATTTAAATTTCATTAAAACAACGAACGTAGGCAAAGTTGGAAACGAAATTACATGGATTTAATTAGTTTTAGTATAATGAGCGCACCTCTAAAAAAAAAAAGAAAGAGTAATATGCTTTGTGTTATCAGTTAACCAAGTGAAAGCAAACAGAAACACAGTCAATTCTTGTTTCTCGTTTCTCACATCATTTTATCTCATAAAAAAATAATATAACGATATTACATCCGCGATATGAAAGTAAATAATTAAACATTTTCGCTAAGGTGCAATGGATGAAAAAGCGTCTAGGCAGAGACTTAAAGCAAGATAACGTCGATAAATATATATATATATATGTATATGTAATATATAAGGGATATATCATGTAACTTTTTGCTTTACTAAAAACAAAAATGGGTATAAACAAGGGAAACAAGACAACGACACTCGGGTTCATCAATAAATACCATAGTAAAGACAGAGTGTAGGATATAGAATAGCAATAATAAAGGTAAGTAACTGTCGGTCATTCGTACAGAAAGGCTATAGTTATAGAGAAAAGAAACATCGACTATACATAAGAAGTGAAGGAAGAAGTGTTGTGTGGAAAGAATCGTGTTCTCTTTTGCTTACTTACAGGCAGGAATTCTTAGGAGGCTCTCAATTTTCACCTGGATATTCGTAATATACTCACGAGCGTGCATTGGTTCGGGACACGCGCTTTGCCATAGCCAGCCAGTCTCGCTGCTGCAGCTTTTCGCTTTCTTTATTTTTTTGTATCTCTCTCTCTCTCTCGCTCTCGCTCTCTCTGCAGGGCTGCAGGCCACGAGCTCTCGGGACGTAAGTATTCCCTTTTCTCTTTGTCGGCTCGCGTTCAATCGGCCATTGCAAACGGCTCTGCGAAAACGATCCCTCGAAACGCGAGCGCGTTTCTTTTATTCCGTTTCAGAGGAATGCTAAGGAGGTTTGTTTTCGCGTGTAACGGATATCCCGTGTAAGAGCTTTTTCCTTCGGCTACGTATACTTTGTATTTAATGTTTTTTTTTTTATCTATCTCTGTATTAATTTATCGCATTCTATAATTACGGTAAAAAAAATACTATTCGAGCAAATGAGCAAGAGACTATAGCGTCTGGAAATATTTAAGCCGATGTAGCACGAAACGTCGTGAAGCCAATTTTCAAGATTCGATACGAAAGAGCTCGTATTTTAGTATTCGATAAATAAAACTGCACGAGCTAGGTGCAAGTCGATTTTCTCCGCGCGGCAATCTCCATCGCCGTCCGCAGGAAATCCTTCGGTGATCAGCGAGCAGCGGCAAAACAAAAAGAGAGAGGAGAAATGCGCGTCCGAGAGAAAGAGAGAGAGGGAGAGAGAATCTCAACTGCCATACTGACCTTTGCTCGTCTGCATCCCGAGCTTTTTCATGCCCTCCTTGACCTCCTGCACGTCCGCCTTGTTGGCTCGCATGCTATCCGAGACAAATTCGTCGAGAGCCGAGTCCTCGGCCTGCTTTGACGATCCCTTCTGTCCGCCCATAGACTTGGTCGCACCACTGGCTGCTCGTGTAATACAAGACAACAACATTCACTACTGTCTAACTACTGCGGTACTGTGTATATGGTGGTATATATATATATATATATGTATATATATACGTGGGCTTCGACTATTTACAATTTGTACACATATGAGTGAATTCAAGAGCTCAACGGAGCTCTACAACATAACAATATCGATTGTACATGCCGTAGGCGCTAAAAGTGAATCTCTAACGAGAGAGATTTTTTTGTGATGTTGGGATGAAACGAAAAATCTGTATCGTGTGTTTGGTTGTACTGTAGTCGCGGGGCATGCCGAGGAACTGCATACTTACATTATGATTCTCATTTATATGAATAGTTTTAAAAACGAATTTGATGCGAATTTCAGCAGTAGCTTCGAATATATCAAAATGATTATCAATTTATAAAAGAGAATTCATTAAAGTCGTCGTATATGATATAAAACTTAAAATATAACATTAAAAACTAAACTTTTTTCATTTGCAAAATTGTAATTAAAGTTCGCTTTCATCTTTCCAAGTGCATTTAAAGTTAGGCATTGAAAATGACCGATCTCGAACGACCGCAGCACCGATAGGATAATACAGCAGCAAGAGCGAAATCCTCGACAAGACCTCCGATAAGTAAGAGAACGTGTAATGGTGAAAAGTGCGTCTGTAATCTTAAACTACCGGACAATAATAATAAGGACAATAGAGATATACATGTGTGTGTGTGTGTGTACATGTTACATGAGGTCTATAGGTATATAAAGAACAGAGAGCACTCGTCTAGGATGCACCAAGCAACTTGCGATGCGTTGCACTAATCATTCGGAGCTGATAATAGTGCGAGTTTCACTTTTATAATAATCCATATTCTTTCTCTCTCTCTCACGTTTACACTGACTCAGGAGCTGATGGGCTCTGAAAAGACTCGGGGTCTGGTTTACCTTGGGTGTGGTCTACGCTGTCGCTCGATGCGAGCTGGCTGGGATTGCTTTCCGTCGACTGGTTAGACATCGCGTTGAGTTCGTGGCTCTGGCGCAGCAGTGACACCCGGTAGAAATAGTTGCGCCAGAAGTTCTCCTCCGATATTCTGCGTGCAAATCAATTTGCGAGATTAACGATCGGCTCTCGTGCTCGGATTTGAGATAGACTATTATCTAGAGATAAACCATTGGCCGATTGCACACATTTAAATTAAGGAGGTGCAGTAGCGACAAACGTGCTTTTTCTTTCGCTGATATCTTTTTCTATTTACAACGAAAATTAATATTTGGACTCGAGCGGCGTAGTGCTCGATACAATGAACCGTCCTGTGCTAGCTGCAGTCGATCTGATTTGTCGTTTTTCCTATTAATTGGAACCAGTAAGACGCGTTTACGCATCGACAGCTAACTTCAAAATTACGGTTCTATCTACATGTGCTTATTTAACTTTTAATATTTATAATTTTGCGTAATATCTGGACTTGGCCGACGTAGTACTCGTTGCTATTAATCATTTTGTGCAAGATGGAGTTTATGTGATTTATCGTTTTTTAAATTAACTGGAACGTAGAAATAGATCGAACAGCCTGAGGAGAGGGGACGCTACCGCTTCCCCTTAACAAAATTAGCATAATGGTATAGCGAGGAAATTAATCTTGCATGGAATTAAATGCAAAGTAAACAAACGAATAAACCGTTAGATTAATTATTACACGATTTTAATGCTACGCGGTTCTTGTATACTGCGCAGAAAATGTTTTTTTTTTTACTAGTAAGATTGAATTGTCGAAAGTTGATCGATACGATTTAATTTATTTACGTTTTAAAAAATGTATACCTACACCCCGTGGGATTTTTAATCTTTCACACGATGCGACTGAAATAAATCCCAACCAAAATAAATCTTTGATTGGACTATATGCTCGAAACATCTGTATACTTTTAAATTAAACGTGAAAACTTTTACTGCGAGTGCGTGTACAATTGTTTTTATCCTATCACGCGTACGAAAAAGATTTTCATGCACATTTAAAAAGGTTAGTGTGTAGATATATATTCTTAATCTCATCCAATTGACATCCTCGAAACCGCGAATACAATTGTTCGAGCAAAGATTTGTAAAATATACAATGATAAAATTATGATTTTATTGTCGCTTTAATACCAAATTTAATAGAAATTTTAGAACGGTATATGAGTTTAGCAGCATTAACTTTAAAATGGAATAATATCTTACGTAATTAAAAATTAATGACTGTGACAAACTGAGTGACACCTGGCCGTCTTGAAAATTAATTATTTATGCTAATTCTCTAGCTATATAGTGATGGAATAATGAACTGATATTGAATTAGAATAAGTTCATTTATATTCTATTCTATTCTTGATAAAGCTAATTTTGAAAAGAGAGTATAATAATTTAACGTATGATTTTAGGAAGCACTTGATAGGGTATTCGAATAATAAATTAATTTCTGATGTCTGTCAATGGAACCAAGATAACTAATTAAGAAGCGCGTGGCTGCAGCCTTTTAAGTTCAATCGAAAACTTTTACCGATGCACAATAAAAAGGATACGGTTTCCTACTTTATAGCCTTCATTATTCGCTTTATTACGCTACTGCTACCTATTACTGTCTTTGTTTCTTTTACTTCTACTGCAAGTATGGCAAGTTTAATTATTTCTCTCTCGACAATAATAGAGAAAATTCCTTTTTTTTTCTAGAGCACGATAAATCAGCTATTAACTGTTAAGTAATATCACGTAGATTGTATATTTCTTTGTATATCGAGTGCACTTTTTCAAATTTCATTTTTTGACAAAAAAAAAGGTCCTCGCGCATCAATTCGATTATATTTATATTTAATTCGCGAGACGAAATACATTTTCTTTTTTTATTTCTCAATTAATATAAAAATTCAATTTACTTTTTCTCGCTTCGAAGAATATTGAAAGCATTTCATTCAAAACTGTCAACGCGTTGGACTCTTTTCAGTAAACGCCCGACAAGATATATACTATAGCTCCTCTGCGCGGGTATGTTTGATGTTCGATAATAAAAGGCGATATGAAAAACATTGTGTACTTACACTTTGGGGACCAATTCGAACCTCATGGTCTCTAGATTAGGATCTAAGGCAAGTGTTGCTTGTGCCATTGGCTGTACGGCTTCGAAGTCCCAGGCGAAATCGACTCCTGGTGGTGGTGCTCTTACGAAGTTACGTCGATCCTAAAGTATAAAGTGTACAGCTGTAGCTTGAAATTACCCAAGGATATTAAACGGTAAATATTTGGCTGTATTAAACATTTGCTCCCGGCTTTAATGGCATGTTTCAGTTGAATAATGACTTCAACACTGAACTAGAAATAAGCTATCAAAAAAAGACGTAGCTAAAGAAAGGTCTAAAAATGGTGAGAGAACTTACGTCGTAATTTCCTTAAAATGAAAAAAAAACATCTCTTCTTAATTGAAAGTGCATTGGTACCTAATTAAAAATTTTCTAGAATTTGTGTATAAAGTACGTTCTTGAATCTTTGGACATGGCGATGAGAAAGAGCTCGTATTATACATTACAAGTTTTATTTATATAACAGTTTATTTTATTCGAAATCAAAAAAAGCACTTTAAAGACTCGAGATGAAATAGTATGAATGTTCACTTGCATTTCGCGTTTCTGCAAAAGGCAAAGAAGAGTCAAGGAAAGTCCTGTAAAAAATTCGTTTTTAATGAATCGCGTGGATTGAATGCCGTTCGAAATTGAAAATCCACGCTACGTAGATGTAAATAAAAAAGCTCTCAACAAATTTCAAATGCTTTTTCAGCTTAAACTCGGCGTCTCCCGCCAAAATAAAAACAAACCTCGCTCGACAAACTTTTTTTGTAAGTCGATCAATAAATCTCTCTCGATGCACATACACACACTTTCCCATAGCCGTGTAAAAAAAGATGTAGTTTCGCTAAAAAAAAAAAGAAAAAAAAGAGATCTCCATATTCGCGAGGATAGAACGGTGTAAGAGAAATGCAGGGGAGTGACTCACGGTCGAGAGAGCCAAACACTCCTCGCGCAGGGCGTCCTCATTAGGCGCACCGACCCACGGTGCTACCGCCTCGCCCTTCTCGCCCGGTTTGCCCGCGATGAATGCCTCCTGTTCCTTGTTCAGCTCCGCTATCAGTCTCTGCAATGACAAAATCACAGAGTCTTTAATTCCAATGCTAATTGCCGCCGAGCTTTGCGGGGGTTTAATCTATTTGCTAATTTGATGAGCGCACCCGCCAACTTAGGCAATCTCAATTTTTCAGTGATAATGTACATTTGAAAAGGTATAATAGATGCAAGACAGTTTACTTTCTTACGCGCTGCATATATTTTCTTTTCGATTTTTCCCAATCTTTGGAATATTAGCATAAATGTATTTATATATTTATTGAAAATCTGAATGCACATTGAAAAAATGTGCCAATCGATTCTAGAATCTATGGCTGTGTTTGAATGAACGGGTCGTGTATACTAGAAATTTGAATTCACCATATCTAAATAGTTAAACAGTAGAAACCTAAAATACTGATAAGTCAACGAAATCCCTTTCATTCAAAATTATGCGACTATAGAGTTTTGTGCAGTCATCGGTTGATCGCTGTATCGCAGTCGTTTTGAAATCTCGTTCATTCGAACGAATTTGACGCAGTCATTAACCTACATAATCATTGTATATAAAACTGAGAAACTTTCATCGCTAACCAATCCTGCACTTTTGGAAATGCGTCACTCCCTATAATGTCAAGACTCGAAACATTTGAATTCACATGCGAATTAGTTTTGTAACTTTAATTTGCATTTATAATGACTTTCCTTTACTGATGCTTTGAAAAATCCTCTCAGTCCCGTAATGCGCTACTTATAAATAAACAAAGATTCGCATACCATCCGAATCTTGACAAAGTTTACGAGCATAGCATACTTGATTCTTGTATCGATTTAAGTATAACAAACTTATATAGCGAGGAAAAATAATTCGAATGAATTTACTTCCCATTTTTTTTTCAAGTAAATTGTTCTGCTCTTATTCTTATATCTGTACGTACCAAATTCGATAGCTAAAAGGTTTACGAGACTTTTTCAGTGTTTTACTAAATGAATTGCAACTAATACGATAATAAACTTTTGTATTATTTAAATCGGGACTGCATGAAACTCCGGCCATTGAACGAACTGCATTATCGAAAAGGATTCTTGGGTTAGGTTTTATGACAAACTTGCCGGTTCTAAAACACTTTATAGCCATTTCAGCTGATCAGTGTAAATCCGGTTTAGAGTTGTCAGTTACCGTTTGTTCACTATCTAAAACTTTGATTAGTTTCCGACAAGTTTTGCCCACAGGACAGAAGACACTGGCAAGATTTTACATTTTGATCTGCTTTTTACGACGATTAAACAAGCAATAAATGTATGATTAGTTTTGTGTTTATAATTAATTACTGCTATTGAATAATTATAAATTACGGCAAAAAATCAAGTTTTATAATGGTGTCTTTTTTTTTAATAATAAGTATTAAAATAATAATATGCAATTCAAAATTAAGTATTCTTTAATTAAAAAATTATCAGGAATTCTTCTTATTACATGCACATTTCATCGGGTATTCAGCGACCAAATACTGAGACTAGGTACACATTGTCACTAACATTGTCATTAATTAATTATTGAATAAATTAATAAAAATAGTATATACTTTTATTATTGGAACAAGAAATAACATTGCATCGGAGAAGTGAGATAACGGAGTTATTTCTAGCTGCCCAATGTACAAAGAATTCGTAGCTGTTATACCCCGAAATATAGTTGTTGACACAATTAAAAACTTATCTTATACAACAAAGTTATCTAAAGCTATACCCGAGGAAACTTAGTTTATCCAACTACCTGGAACTGACTTTACCACAACCAATGCTTCCAAACAAACATTTCATCGATTCGGTAAATAAAGGCTGCTCTAACCAACATTATTCTTGATCGTATATAAAAGCACCTAATTGAAGATTACTCAGATAAATAGAATAAAAAAGTAGCTAAGTTGCACTTTTAATTCGTCGCGCAGCCTCATTTCTTTCAATTTTCATAAAAAAGGAAGAGAGACGCTACATTAATAACAACCGTGACTTCCCACTACAACATTTCAACTAAATTCTATCCAATTCCATTCCGCGCGTGTAATACGAACTAGCCGTGAAAACACTAACCAGACTTTATTATTATCCGCGACCGAAAAATAAATTCTCGTTATACGCACAACAAAAACCGAGAGGGAGAAAAAAAAGCGGCGCTCACCCACCGAGCGAGAACGAGAAATATACCAGACTGATACAGAGCGACGAAAAAATTCGCGAGGTACTGTACACGCTCGCGTAACGTGCGATAATCATCTTATCGTTGGGTGAAGCATTCGATGTAAAATTGGACGTTGCAGAAACACAGCGCCCGGGACAATGACTACAATGTAATTAAGTGCTCCGCCCATACGCGGCTCATCAAAGGCTCGCTTGCGAAATTCGATTGAAACTGTTCTCTAGGCCAGTTAATATCGGAGCCAAAATAGAAATACGAAACAATTTTGGGGATGCGGGAGGGGATACACGAAGCCAAAATGTTCGCAGGGACACGTGAGCAGTCTATTTTCAATATTTGAAAAGGCGCATCAATTTTCATCAATTCCCATATTTCACCGTGACCCAGAAATGCATTTTCCCAAGCGCGCACAGCACATTTGAATTTTGGAACTAAGTGCATTGCTTCTCGTGGGTGTGCGTGTATAGTCGTGAACGTTTCTGCGTGTATAAGGCTATCGTATGATTTTGTATGAAAAGGTTCTATGCCATGACTGTGTAATCCTCTTGATACTACAAGCAATTATTGAGTGAAGGTAGAAGGATGAAATAAAAACGTTGTTCATTTTTAAAGTATCAATAAAAAATTTGTAATTTTAGTCATGTAATCATAAATTTTAACAATCAGTTAGAAATCGTTCTTCTTTTTTTCACAAATATTAAAACCTGGCGAAAAAGCATTGTTGATGTTTGCCATCTTTTTTATTGTCTATAAAATTGATATTCCAATAAAAATTGTTATTGATATCTTCTACATAAAATGTTCGTGCGTTTATTGGCTTGTTAGAAACAATTTTGGATTTCCAGAAAAAAATAACACTACTTAAACGGTATATAATCATTGAAATTCATATAATTCCAACTATGGTGAGAATTAAAAGCAAACAAAAGTTCTAGTACGAAACGACCGCATGCATATGGTAATGCATAATATTTATGCTCAAATAAGTGAAGTAGACACGTTTTGGTCAGCCACGCCACGAGCTCTCCGACACTTTTGTCCTACCTTCCAAATATATTATACGACAAAGCTTTATTCAAATACACATTACACGTAGGTTTTTTGCGCAAACAAATTATGTACACTTTTTTTTTTGAAAACCCGTTTTAATATGCGTGTAAATGCAAACACTTGAATTCATGCATTCAAAGTTCGTACCGTTCAAGCCATATTTCACGAAAAATAATAGAAAATTCTTTTTTACCATTTTCATTAAAATAATGAATATTAGCTGTTCTTTTGGATTCTTTTGGATTCTTTTGAATTCTCAGGATAAGGTGTAATGAAAAATTCCAAGTACTTGGAATGTAAAAATTACAGTAAACAACATCCTGAACAGACAGCCAAGTTCAATCGATAAGTCAAGAAACAAGTAAGAATTTCACCGCCCAGAAGAATCCGTACCTTTTTCTTAGCGAAAAAGAGCGAAGTAACACACAATACCACAAAGACAAATGCTATACGCTATATATTATATAAGGCAAACCCATCACAATTATATTTACTAAAGCAGATGTACGATTTGCTGTTTCAAAGTAACGTTTGACTGAACAGTAAAAAAATTCTATATTTGTTCAAACAATGATAAATAATTAGTAGAAATTTTTACAGTTTTGTCATCTACATATTAAAACCTATAAAATAATAAAACCTTGGTAACCTCTATGAAAACATTGAGTAATCAGATATAGAATTTTCACAGCATCAACTAAATTAAAATATAATCTTTATTCGATACCAAGACCTGGCATTTGAAAAAAATATTTACTTAGTTATTAGTTCGAATAATTGTACTATAATAATTGTAATATATAATTGTAATATAAGATAATTAAGTATTTGGTCTTTTCTTTGAGATACCAAATGACTCTGAATCTTGTCAACATTTTTGACTCTCGTTGAACATTCTTTCTGTATAAGACTGAAGGTATATCTGATGATAATTAACTTAAAACTATAACCCCCCATCCATCTTTAAATAATCGCAAATTTCAGTCTGTAAATTATTAACAAAGCTTTAATCCGCAATCGTATCGGAGCACATGTATCGAGTCCTAGATTTATTTTTAAGTTGCGGAAGTTACTCATACGCCCTGATCGATATATCGAAGTGCCTAAAAATATCCTAACATCCACTGAACCCTATAGTAGAATATATTTTTCCATTATCATTGCTTATGTCTCCTCGGATTACAGTGATGCACGCTGCTTTTGCACATCCCTGGTATAAAATTAACCAGTTTGACTGAAGACGAATCTAGCTTCTGCCTAGTTCGGTAATCTAATTTATCAATTTAGGAAAGTATGGTTAAAATTGGCGAAAAACTCGATTGCAGATAAATATGCGAATGCGGAGTTATGCCCATGCAGTGCTTCAATGAGTGCGCTCCGTAGCTTTTTGTGTCTAAGTGCGAATATTACATCTGCAGTTACAGAACTATGGCGCGCGCTACCTAGACATCGTCATCGGCGACTCTATGCACCTAGACGTCGACTACGACCGAATTCTATACCTAGACACAAAAAACTACGGTAAGTACTCACTGAAGTATTGCGTATGCATATTAAAGAAAATAATTTCAACGTTTTCCATTAACGAAATTTATATTCATTACCTTTTTTGGTTTAACGGGATTTTTGTCTAGTTTTTTCCCGATCTTCCGTTGTTAACAAGCGGAGTTTCTACCCAGTACTTCAAAAAGAAATTAACCAATTTTGAAAAAAATTGGTTAAGCACCGGCTAGAAATCCGATTAATTTTCTACCAGGATGGGAGCCCCCTCTACTTAGACATTCACTTTTCGTAACCTTATAAACTAATTGCTTATTGTGCCCTGGTTGTGCGTCAGGCTTCAGACTAATCTTACAGCGTTGCTTGGTGTTTCTCATGTCGGATACTACTCCCAAGCAAAGCTGGTACATACGGAAATTGATACTCGCCACGATCGTTTATAGGTAACCCTATTAGACCGTTAGGATCGCCTATTAGCAGTGATAAGGACCTTACGAAAAAATGGCCGCTTTATTTCACTGCGGCCATTTTAAAAAATCTAACAACATGAACAATAAAATATGGTGCTCGTAAGGTATAGAAAAAAGGCTGCCTGATTATAGGCCCTTTCTCGAACTGATTCTAATTCTGGAAGCTATAATGTTCTTGTCTTGTGTCAATTTTCTTGACATTGATTAATCTATCATGTGCAGATAGTTGAACTTGCCAGAACTACCGTAGTGAAATAGAAAGTGATTCTTAGCCAGGCTCTTATCAGTGCTTAGACGATCTTTAACATGATTTAGGTTAATCAGGTGGTGAAACACTTTCGTTCGGCGTATGCCAATCACGGTGTTTTATATAATAAACTTTTTGTCAAAGTTTGCATTCTTTTCTCACCCAAAGCAGCGGAGAAAAAAGTCTCCGGAAATTTTGATGGGAACGAAATTCACTTTCCGCAGGCAAACATATCTTCCCCGCTGAATCATTAACTAGACTTAACGAATCCTATACATAAAACTCTGATATCAATTTCAGTACCGGATTCCAGAATTGGCATTCTTTGATCAAATATTTTTTCTAATTAAATAAATTCCATTGAGTTAAAGGTGCATTTAAATCTTATAATTTTTTCAAACAAAATAGTAATATTCACTGACCGTTTCATTCCAAAGAAAATAGGCGCACGCGCGCGTGTGAGTACCCCCAGGAAAACAAAAATCGCAGAGGATCAACGTTCGACGGGCTCGGACGGGGCAATAAAAATAGAAATTTCCTCCGGCGAAATGAGAAAAAGAAAGCACAGCGCGAGCGGGTGGTATATATTGATCTGAACCGGTAGAAGTGAGACGGAGAATCGCATCCCTCACCGAAGATGACATAACTCCCCCTTTCTCTCTCTCTCTCTCTCTCTCTCTCTCTCTCTCTCGCTCGCTTTTTTACAACTACCTACGTGTGGATTCGGCGCGGGGAAGCGTTTTCGTTCCATCTCCGCGCCTTCGAGTACAGAAAAGCTAGCGAGCCTCGGTCGTGCTCTCGTTTTCCCCACGGCTCGGCTCGATTACTTTTCTCCCCCTTTCCTTTTTTCCTTCACCTGCGCATTTACCTGTCATAGAGTCTACTTTTTATTTTGTATATTTCCTAGCATTATAAAGCAGGACTTTTGATTTGCGCGTTCTTTCTGGAGGGGGTAAAGAGATCGATCAGCGATGGATTTGTGAGAGTATACATGTCAGTTAAGCCTCTGTGCGGTGATGGTTTTGAATAATTCAAACCGTGGGATTGTTTTAAAATTGATGCCCATGATTGGTCTGTTGTAGGAAAAGCGGGATTTAAGTGGTTTTCAAATCAGGCTCGATAAGGATTTGGATACCCTTTTTTGCGAGAATATTTTCGGTGAATACAGTTACTCGTTTATCTGCTATTTTTTGTTCTAAGTTTTAAAGCGGCGAATTGAATAAAATGCGATATTTTCTCGAGAAATAAAAAAAGGTTAAGTACAGAATTTCTAGAGTAGGCGGATGAATCAAGAGTGGTTTATGAGCTGCATTAGTCAACTGTATTATGGATTCTTTCTATTATTTTCTATCCTAACGTTTTCATCGAGATTTATTTTTATCCTATCCTGTCATATTACGACTCTATTAAAACAAATTGCATTTCACATTGTATTATTTTCAAATACTAGGTACATACATTTCAACGATAAGAATTAAAGATTTTATTCAGAATATTAATATTGTTCATTAAAAAATAAATGAAATTCATTACCAATGAGACGTAATACATAAAGGCGAAATTTCATTCAAGACGAATCAAATGCTAAATTTGTACATTCTTACAAATGTTGACTTATACCGGTGAATATCTATCTGCAATGCCCTTAATGGGATATCTGGGACAAATACGACTGTACTGCACCAGAGTAGATTTTGAAAAATAAACCAATATTAGATTGATTTAAAATAATTCAATAATAGATCTTGAAAAACTGTGATATGATCCCGTTTTAACGTATAATAACAAATAGATCCAAAGATACATTGTACGTCGGAATCAATAATTGAATACGGTACTTGAACTGGTAAGATAACGCGATATCTGCCTTTTTAAATTAGTCACTCGAAATCATTACAGAAAAGATGCACAAAACCTCGGAGATTCTTCTGTATTAGCAAAGTTTTATTCCTGCTGTAGAAAGGCATTGGAATACTCTTATTGCGGAAACAACTGAACGCACAGAACAATTGAACTGCACTAACGAAGCAGGTCGACTTTCCTTGCTCCGCGTTTCTTTTTTTTCCTCTCTTTCTCCGTCTCCTTTTTAAAAGAAAGAGAAAGGATATCAAGTCTGCAATGCACAGAATTTCAATTGTACATCAGCTGCAGTGTAAAAAGCTTGCACACAATGGCGTCCAGTGGGATTCGCGACAAGTTATTGCCACTATTTCTTACTCAATACCCAGCCGATTCTGTACTACTATATTACAAAAGAGTATTGATCTTTTTTGCATCATTTTTATCAGATACATATGCTCCGACGCCTTGTGTTATACGCTATATTCGATATTTATTTTTTAGCACTAGAACTTGCCAAGTCATTTCCTCGAAGCTAACTTTGCGATACCATTTTGTATATTGTGTATACTGCATTTCAATTATCAGAGTTATAAAGTTATGGCTACAAGCCATCAAAGAAATAACTCAATATATTCTCTGTTCTAGGAATAAAACGATTTCGAAGTTTAAAAATTTCTCTAAACTTTTGTATTAAACTTTTAGATTAGAATTTTATGCTGCTGTAAACAATAAATTCGCCTTCATTTTATTACATTCAACCGAATGCAATCATTTTGATAAAAGTTTTGCATGCATTTCTCGCTGGAAAACCAGAATACGATCACAGTTTTATTTTCCAGAAACAGTGAAATGTCAGTTTTTTACAATACAAGCAGAATTCGTGCTTAACTTTTTCCTGCGAGCCATTAATTAAATTCCATATTAAATAAAAATTAAATGGCTGAATATTCAAAAATACGCTTTCCACTTCATATATATTTTTTTCATTAACAATCTCTCTCACAAAATATTAGTGTCATACAAAACAATAGATTGCGATGTGTTCTATTTTTTGAGGATAGAAAATAATATTAGAATATAGTAATGACATAGAATAATCCTTTCATAAATATGAATGAAAATATTAACTTATATAACAATATTTTAAACTTTGGCATCATTGGAAACGGATATCTATCCGTAAGCAATTAAATCGTGTATTTAAAACATACAGCCATCACATTTCAAAGAGTGGATAAGTTACTATTTTATATGGTGAGCTTTGGAGAGACTCCTGACAAAGCTACCTCAATTTCCAAATGCTCATCCACAAACAGCTGAATAATTTCAGCGACAAATGAGAGCGAAACAAATCACCGCTGACGGCGGAGCTATCCGAACGCTTAAAGTTTTTCACTATGGTGCACCGCCACATATCGTGAATACAGCTCAGAAACTTATCAAATTGAATTGGAAAGTTTATAGACACCCTTATTGCATTTTCTCGACAATGGCACTTTGTATACGAGCATATCTTCTTTTGTCACCTCATAATTAGCAAACTCACCTCTGTATTTCTATACATATAAGCTTCATTATCAACGTCTATATATATAAACAGTACATTTGCCAAAGGTCTTAATACGATCCATCGGAGAAAGTTGGTAGCCCGTGCAGCCTTTTTAAGCACATCTAAAAGTAAGATTTTGCGAAAAGGGACTGCACTCTTGGAGAGCTTTTGCCGCAACATCGAAAGAGATGTAAGTGGCACACTTGGAAGCTTAAGTCTTAAAATAGCTTGCCTAGGCCAACTTATTCAACACGCCTACGATGATATATTCTCTGAAAATTGTTAGACAAAATTCACATCTGCTCGGGCGCGAAAGAAGGGAAAGTCTCGAAGAGATCCGAAAGGAATTCGCGGGACGATATATATATATATATATATATATATATGGAATTTAATACTCGTGTCTCGTATAAGCTCGACAAATCTTGGGGAAACGAGAGAAAAGCTTCGTATTTTTAAGAGGTCAGCATCGGCGATCGCTCGCCTCCGCACTCCTTACAGCTCCCCTCGTCAAGACTAGAAGCGGAAAGTTGGTTCGGGAGGGTAAGACGCATGCTACAAACGAAGGGAATAAAAATAAAAGTGTACAGGAGTGCAGAGAAAAACTAACAATCGCAATCGCGAGGGAAAAACGACGTCAGCTCGGCGCTGCAACATCGTCGTCGCTCGTGTATAACGACGCAGCTCATCGATCGCCTACAAAACTCAAACTCCTAAAGCGAGAGAGCGAGAAAGAGAAGTAGAGAGAGAGAGAGAGAGAGAGCGAGTTTAACCCAGTTCGACTCTCTGGCGTCTGTGCAAGCGCAGTCCAAGACGACGACGACGACGATTGAAAGAGGAAGGGAAGAAAGAGAAAGAGAAAGAGAGAGAGAGAGAATGAGCTATCGCTTACCTGACGTATGTCCTCCTCCATCTGTATCTGCGGATGACGGCGTTATAGTCGCGGGAAAAAAGAGAAAAGTCGTTGTGATTATATTGACCACTTGATAAAGAGCCGCAGAAATACAGAGATAAAGTGAGAGAGCGGGCGAGCGAAATGAAAATGCGTGCGGAGGCAAAAGCTTGCAGAAAAGCGCTTATGACGAACTGCGATATTTTTCCTTATCCTCGCTTATAGCTTATATATAATAAGATCCTTGGAGTTCGTATTTGCTGCGGGAGAGATTTCATTTAGATGCTGATGACAGCCTTGGTCTGCATGACGGATGTCGAGGAGGTTTCTTGTTTTGAGAGGACGGCGCGAGAGATAGAGAAAAATTAGATTTCTCCCGCAGTACTAGCTCGTCCTGAAGATCGCCAACGGATATCGGACGTGGAGTTGCGTAAGGGTTAACCGCACCGCGCAATTAGCTTATTGTTATTCAACGATTAACAGAGATAAAGATACAGAAAGAGATTTTAATTCGTTTTGCGCGCACCGATTGATTTAAATGGACAGCGGTGTTTCGTAACGCGATCTACCGCTGACAAATCCGATTTACAATGCGAAATAAACCATAAAATATATATATACATATACAATCTAGATACAGTTTTGGGCTAAAGTTTTCAATTTTCGGGTTAATTAACGAGCCGATAATTAATTTTCAACTCCGTCTATGAATTTCTTATAGAGCAAAAGCAGGCATAGAAGAAAATTTAGGGAGCAGCAAGTCAGGCTGTTTGAAAATTTTTCTTATACGAGTTTCATTTTCCTAGCACACACTTCTTTTTCTTTCGGCGCGGGAAAATATAAATTAGAAATTAAAAAGTACTGTGCGATGTGATGGGGAAACTTTAAAGGAGTTGATAGAAGCTGAAAAATGTATGCGCAGGAAGTGTAATTGAGTGGCGCCAACACGGTGGGTTTGGAAAAAAAACGTAATTAAAATTCGCTATAATTTGTGATAAATCAGACTTTTTAATATATATTGCTTTCTTTTTTACTTTCTGATTAGGAAAAGGGTTTAAATATCGTTTCATATCTGTACCATTAAAGTTCTATAATATAAACTCTTTGCGAACCCACGCAACAACTAAGCTGCTTCGATTTGTCTTAGCTTATATACTTTTAAGCTCCACGTATATACCAATCATCGAACAAGATTCACTTTTACAACTATAAACGAGACTCGCCGTGAGTTGACAGTTAGTTAAATCCATGTCTCTACGGTACAGTCCACTTTTACCCATTATAACTTGTTATCAACTCTTTTCTCGAAAACTATTCCAACTATTACGTTGAAAATAGAATTGAGGTTTCGATAAAAAAAAGTGCATATCAAAGCTCGTCCCACGTGGTATTGCGATATAACGCAATTGCTTCTGTTTCATACAAAGCTCGAGGAAAACTTGAAAGCGGCAAACTATGCGTGTATATTTTTGTAAAAAAAAAAAAAATTACCGTGCGATTGTATCATCATTCTTTTGCACTGAAAGAGCAAGGAGCAGCTCACGGCGAGAGAGCGAAGCTCAAAGCGGATTGATTAGAGAAGAAAGAGCGTCACACGCGAGGTAGTTCTGAATTTAATGGTCTAAATAAAAATGATCAACAGACACATTTCCTCGCAGCCTCCAATTTTCCACCCTATAAATTGAACCGATCCCATACAACCAACCCCACAACGCTTCGCCTCCAATTACACGCTGCATCGCTCCGAGAAGAAGGAAAAAAAAGAAAATAGATCCCTCGGTGTGCTAATTCATAAAACCCAACGGTGAAATCTATAAGAAACAAGTAGAAGCTGGTGCGCAGAATTTCATTAGAGCGCGGCGGCTGCAGTAGCAGCTGCGGCCTCGGCGGCCTGCCCGCTGTGCAAGTTCGCGGCCAATAAACGCCGCGTGCGCGCTCCCGGGTGGTTAAAAGCTAAAGCCATGGGGGCGCGAGCGCGAGACTCTTTACGGCCCGTATAAAATTGATTTTATTACGCAGGAATGAATTGCCTATGGAAAGCAGAGAGACAGAGAGAGAGAGAGAGCATTTTCTTGTTGATCGTCACTCGATGCGTGCAAGGACTCGAGCTGATAAAAGTCTATAACGCTTGATTTTGCGAGGCTCGAGCTGCAGCGGTTTTTACGTGTTTACGGGGGTTGTCAGTGCTTTTTTATTCGCGTTTCAGATAATTTTGTTTATGCCGAATTCGAGTTGGCAGTTTGAAAGTGTTGATATTAAATTAAAAACCGTAACTTTTTTTAATAGAATTCCGATATGATTAAATTTTACTCTGATCATTATTAAAATATGTTACCCATTTATTCATTCCTTCTCGTATTAATCCCTTAAATTTTATTAATTTTAGACAGCGTAATAATAATAATAAAAAAACTATCCAATTATTCGAAAAAGTATAAACGTAGTCAAATAGACAGAATGAAATTGAAGCTTCCTAACCAGCTGAGGTAGCAATTAAGCAACGGTAAATGCGCAGACACAAACACTATACCACGGAGAAATGGCTTCTCAGCCCAAGGGAAATACCGCTGAATATGATCCCAAGAAGAAACAAGCCCCAACGCAAGAACTGTCTCTGAACGGGTCGCACAAAGAGAGGAAATATATATTTTTGATTAAAAATTTTTGACGATCATAGGCAATAATACTCTTTATCTCGAGGACTAATTCCCTTTGCGAGCATTTCGCTCCGCATATACCTTATAAATAAATCATTATACTTCTCGACGGAATCTCTCTATATTTCACCCAAAGGAGCTAAACTGCTCTCGGGTGCGTCTGAAAACTTAAGCGTTTTCAAATCTAACCCAATTCCTCGAGCGCGAATCCAAAGACAAGCTACTACACAGGGGGACTCCAACGACGGAAAATAATTCAAACTGCCCCTCATGCACCTCTGGCAACTTCAGCTGCCCTGATGCACACACATATATTGTGTATAATAAATCGAGTGCAATCGGCGTTTCTTCACCGGCACCATCGATCAAGTATCCAGATTCAATACTCCTCCCCGCACCGCCTCCCCTCCCTCGGCTCTAGCCGCAGCTGCAGCTCTCTCGAATTCTTCAATCGTGTCCGTGGCCCCCGCAGAGCTGCACTGGCTCCCTGCTGCACTCGGCGCATGACTCATTCTCGCCGTTCATGCATACTACTATATACAGGCAGCGCGACTCCGCAGAGGCTATAGATCAAGCATATACGAGAGTTCTAAGCTCGTGCAGAGGGGATCTACGGAGTCGAAAGTCGCTACGTATGGCCTACAGCCGCTGATTTTCGCGGCATTAATGTAGGTCAGAGGAGTGCGAGCCCCAGAGTGTGTGTGTCTGTGTGTGTGTGAGAGAGAGAGAGAGAGAGAGAGAGAGAGAGAGTCGACTACTCTATCTGTCCTGACCTATATGACGAGGTGCGCGTAGACGTCGTCGTGTAGGTGCGCGGCCCCCACAGCGGAGTGACGTCAGCTCCAGATGTACGCGCGAGGGAGCTCTCTATACTCGTGTCTGCTGCTGCTGCTGTTGCTGTGCCCTGCAACTTTCGAAGGATTTTGATTTCTCTGCAGCCGCGCGAGCTTTCCCTTATCCGTCTTTCCATTTTTTTTTCCCCTACCCCTTCGTTGGGGGATTCGACGCAGGTGGTGATAAACATCGGGAGTGCTATCAGGAGTGCCGAAAGTTATGTAAACGCTTTCAAGAAGTGGTGGGTTCTTTATTTTTTTTTTTTTTTTCGAAAAGGCCTCGACAACCCTAATGTACACAAATCTTTGACTGGAAGAGACGAGCAGAGAAATTGTCGGCCGAAATGAAAGATGGACTTCTCTCTCTCTTTCTCGTGATAGAAATGTTTTTAGCCGCTTCGAAAAAAGACTCGATTCTTGTTACATTTAGAATTTTAAAGGAATCAAGCTATTCTTCCTTACTGTTCGGTATAGAACATCCATATAGACATTGATTAATGCATCTTTTAAAAGAAAAAAGGAATGAAGATAAAAAGTTCTGAAATATAAGGCCTTGCAGAAAATTCGCAGCATCACTGGAATTTAAAAAAAAAAAAACTAAAAGAAGAAGAAGAGGACTACAGAATCGATCGCATTGTAAGTTATAGTCAAAGTTCAGAGAGGAAGGGTCGATCAAAAATTCGTGCGATATCGCGGCCGGAGCGAATCCATATAACATAGAAGCGAGTGCAGATGAATTCCAAGTGTCTATCCGAGGTACACGTCTTCTCTGGATATATAGCCGCAGCTCGTAGCCTACAGCAGCATGAATTTCCCGCCCCTGCCACACATGCAGCAGCCAGAGAGGCATAAACTGTTTCCGATATACACATTCGGCACATAAACTCCCCGCGATAAATTTCGTTACAAAAATGAAATTCAAAGTATAAATGCTGCGCGTCGCCGACTCGATTATCTCTCTCGGTCTCCGCGTCGCCGCAAAATAGATTTTCGCGGCGAAACTCTCGTCCGCGGATAAGAAGCTCGCAATGCATACTTGTTGCCGCGCGGCAGTGGCGGCGGCGCCCTCGAGACCTCGAAAGAATTAGGAGATGCAATTTTCCTTGGGAGGCGCGAGACCAGCTACGATTAGCCCACTTCCTCTCACCCTCTCTTTCTCTATCTCTTTCACAGCTCTTTTGTCCGAGCTAATCCTCGAGCTGCTCCGACTGGCTGGCGAATGCTCGCGAGGATAATAAGTAGCCCCTTTTTTTTCCTGCAGACGGTGAGTTCCGTGTTGAATTTTTCCGGGCTGCTGCGTTATGATGACGTTTGGATGGATTTAGTTTGCTGGCAAGTGTGGATACGCGTGTTGAATTTCGAAGGAAATTTAACTAGAGAAAATCTAGTATTCTAACTTAATATTTACTCTAATAATTTTTAATGGTTTTATTTTCTAGTTAACCTGAATAAAATGGCAAATGCATACGTTTTTCCGCAATATTTTTTACCGATAGAATAAAAATGGCCACAATCGATATACCAACACCGCCGTTCTCGCGAAAACTTTGCAAGCTTTCAGATTTTTAAATTGACACGGAACGCTCCTTATATAGGTATATGTGCACGTGGGAGTCGGACGCGAGCGCTTTACGAACTTTATTGTGCTTTACGAGCTTGCGGACTCTCCCCCCCCCCACCTGCGCTCTCGCTGGAAGCGAAATATTTATTGTCTCGGTGGATGAGGCTGAGTTACCCGTAGCTGACACGGCCTATACGCGTAACGAGATTTTGACCTCTGCGTTTGTTTCGCTTTTTAATTTTAAATTCGTATACTGAATTTTACATTAAATTTGGACGAAATTTATGCTCTGAATTTTTTTATTTCACCTGATGGATAGCGCTTTCTTTGTTGTAGGGATTTTTCTTTTTAAATATACAGTGACATTGTCGTGAAAAATTTATTGCAGTATGAACAAGCTAATATGAAAAAATTTAGCTTGAACGAAATATTTTACATGATAAATTTGAGTAAATGAAAAATAGCCAACTGTATACAGGAAAAAAAATCTAACAAAACCTCAATGATTTAATAAACAGTTGCGAAACCCTGATACTATGTGTATTTTTTTAATAAAGCTTTTACTACGTACTCTATTTTCTGGCTTTGAAAGACGAGGATGTGTTGATTTTCTTCGAGATTATCATCATTAATTGTGCTTTATTTGATTACGCGATGGGGGAAACGCCGAAGGGTTTGTTTAGCATCTATCGAAAGCAGCTGGTAATTGATTTCCGTTGTTTCGCGTTCCAAAGCAAATATTTACTATGCGTCGGATGAATACAAATGATATATGAAAAAATACAGATATGAAACGAGAGTTCCACTTTATTTGTTGTACATTATGACATAATAAAAATAACAACCATTTATGGGTTGTGACAAGTTCAAAATTTTAATTACTATAAAATGCAACATACAAAGTCCATTAATACAACGGTTGATTCTATGGTACATGTTTATCAAGTTTTATATGTCTTCGAGAAACATTACATTTAACGTCAGTGAAATTGCAGATAACATAAAAAAATCTCGCCAGAAAATCACGCGGATAAAAATGAATGAATGAAAAAAGCTTTTACACAATAAAAGAAAAAACCACCCCCCGCTCTTCCATAAAAGTTATATATTATAAAAGTTGACGCAAATAGATTCTCGCGAGCGCAGCGCCTCGCCCCATCGAAATCAATAGTTCGCATTACGATAGAAAAACCTGCCGCGGAACTCGGCACTCTCCCTCCCTCCCCCGCTCGAAAGGAATACCATTAAAAACAGCAACAGCAGCAGCAACAGCATGCGAAATTCACATGGCGTACAAAAATACCTGCACACGCAGACGAATCCCTGGAGCCAATTTTCATATTAAAAGCATCCATATAGCATTGCCGTAAAAGACATATAAGGAAAAAGAGAGAGCGTGAGAGAGAGAGAGAGAGAGAGAGAGAGAGAGAAAGAGAGAAAAGCAGAGCAACAAGACGAGGAAAGAAAAGGTAATATTCTTCGGAGCCGCGAGGGTCACGTATAAGTGGGCATGTGCACGGTGTGCACGTATAGCACCTACACACACACATATATATATATACGATTCCGCTTGTAATTCATTGCATTCGCCCCGAGGTGACGGGAGCGTACCTCCTATATATATATACATATATATACGCGGAGCCTTTCTCTCTCTCTCTCACGGGCTCAGCTTAAAATGGCAAAAGGCTTTATGCATTGCAAGGGAATGGCCTGTGCGCGGCGCGGCTATAAAAGAAAAAAAGACTGGCGCGTTACGTACACACAAATGCACTATATAATACATGAATTTTGTATAATGATTTACCTGATTGCTCACCTGCGCCAGGCCGTGTATGCGAATGTGTGCGTGTGTTATTGCGTGGCATGGATTGTGTAGTGGTAGTGACGTTGGACGAATGTGCGCAGGTCGGGTTCGTGTATCACGTTGCGGTCATGAAAATAGAGAGAAAAAAGAACATAGCGATCAGTTTGAGTGCAGGCGTGGATGCGCGACGGCTCTCTCTCTCTCTCTCTCTCTCTTGCTGTCTGACAGATTTTGTTGCTCTGATTACGACTGTTTTACGAGATCAACGGGGACGGCTCTGTCCCGTTTTCCAATGTAGTTTTGCGGGAGATGGACGCCCGAACGTCGCGGGTTGATGGTTATGTACTTTTCTCCTGTTTGACGTTTTATATGCGACATGCGTGTATTGTAGTGCTTGCTTTGTGATTTCTGCACGTGTGCAGTCGATGTAAAAACATTTGCGTCTGTTCGAAGCGGATTTATTACATTTTTGACAGCATATTTATAATGTGCTGGGAGATTACTAAATCGTAATAAAATAGGTGGTCAAAATGTGAATACCGTCGTTCTAAGTATAATTGCTACGCAAATTAAACTATAAAGTTTAAAGAAATATTCGATTGGGAATTTTCTAAATATAAAAAGATAGTATTTTCTAAATAGATATTTCAATACTGATAAAGAAATAAAAAAGAAGCGTCTCAATTGAATTTATGTAACGCTTATAATCTTTAATAATGCCTGACTAGATGCCTGACTAAATCGGACGTGTTCTACTAAAAATCACAAAGCTTGTAACGTTCACTTCCGAGGCCTATAATCAGTTTTACAATATTTTCATTACACAAGATGCGTTACTATACGTATTGTCCAAAAACTGTGCTCTGAATTATTGTACATTCCACTCCCCCCCGAGAATACACGATTATTTAATCGAGGACAAAACAAACTTCATCGATCGCCCATCTCTCACTTCTCCAATGAAACGCGAATCTGCGTGTCAACGGTGGGACAGTTTTGTTTCGTGTCGTTTTATCAGAGCTGCGAATATAAATATGCTATCGGGCAAGTTGCGATTTTAATCGTAGTGTACAAGCTCCAATTTTCACATGTATTTTGTTATATAAAAGGCAATATAAATTATAACGATTAATTAAATAATCTGCACGAGCTGCTTGGAAGCCAATTACTTGGTAATTGCAATCCCGACTTGCTTATACACTTGCCGGAGGCGCCCCTGTACTCACCCCTTTGCCTAGGTATACGCTTTAACACCGAAAGTTTTTTTTATCGCCCGACTTTTGTCGTATATACGAGGCGCAACGGTTATATACCTGAATATGTATATGCGCTCGCGAATATTACATCTGGCTTTTTACTACTTTCATTTATCTTGTTACGAATATAGCCGTCGCCTAATAATTCATATGGACAATAGACGTCTAGGCTCGTAACGTTTTCCAAGCGATCTTCTGGCTTTTTAATGCTTACAACGATATTTTTCTCTTAAAATAGGCATTATACCGCATTGATATTCTTATGTCCCAGCAGTTGCAAGATCAACATTTTTCTACCCAGCTAATTGTTTATGCATAGTTAGAGAGTTAATCAAGATTCTCGCTCGTAATATAGAAACTAATCCTAAAAATCTACATTCCATCTCGAGGAATTATATAACCTGAATGAAATTTTCTGTTTCAATTTTCCTGCTTTAGGTAAATGGAAAAAGCGCATTCCCCTTTATTCCCCTCGTGCAGCTAAAGGAATTCTAAAGATCTTTCCCCCATTGCATATACCTGCGTAAATTAATTAGCTGATACAATATTGATTAGCTCCGCGGCAATTTATTTCATTGTGAAATAGAGAAAAGTACATCTGGCGCGTATGCATAATCTATCGAGAACGTCTATCGAGCTATACATTTGCTTAACAAATTGCGTCAATCAGAGGGACACAATGAAAATTTCACCAACGATATAAACCAATCCATACTAGTGCAGCGGCAAAAAAGAGTGCATGACGAACACTGAATCGAAAAATCCGAGAGAGAGAGAGAGAGAGAGAGAGAGAGAGAAATAAAAGAGGCGAACCGCGGCGACACGTCCCAGTCATCGCGTGACATCGACACATGCGGCGATTTCTGATAAAAGGGGTATAGACTACTAAAGAAAAGTCAGTCCACTACAGCACTCAGCAGCGATTTCGCGCATTAGATCCGCGCATCCGTGCGGTTGGCGTGATGTCCGTGTCGGTGGCGCGCGCGGAGCCTCACCGAGTCTTATAAACGAACGTCCAGCTCGAATGTTTACGACTGGGCCATAGTGGTACAGAGCCGCACACGTGCACACATATATGCAGAGGCAATGTAGTCGAGCGCCAACACAGGCGTAAAAATGCTATCGATTTTGGCACCTCTTCGGCCGCCGCGGCCTGCGCAAGGATGCGGCCTGAAACGTTAATTCAATATACGCAGAGCGACAGCAGCAGCAGCAGCAGCAGCTCGTGTGTAGGTGGAGTGGAGGAGCATGTAAACGCGGCGCTGTGCAACGATGCATGACCCCCACCCACAGTTTGCAAATCGAACGATACACCGTAAACTTGTTTATAGGTTATATTATTCTACATTGCTACGCTATTGCTTGTTTATAATCCCCTCTATGACCGATTGCTGGTTAACTTGTGCAACGGATGCGGAAAGGTTACTGCGTCCAGTGCTTTTATTATTAATCAATCTGGATATAAGCGATTGATTTTATACGCGAGTATCGCCCACGCGGTTTGCATAATGCGGTTTGAAAAACTGTTTGAGTAAGTCTACGAGATTACTTTAGGTCTTCGTAGAATTTAGTTCCTTCCAGCCGCGTCTCCCTCGCATTATTCAGTAGAAAATACCGAAATCAATCGCTTCGGATCGATCAACACTCTGCGAAATTTAATGAAATTGAAAGGATATTGGGATTTTAATGGGAAATCGTGTTTGCCGTGGCAAAATAGAAATTTTTGCAAAAGAAAAGCAGTCGTCTTTTTGTCTCCTCTGCGTCACAAGAGAGAGAGAGAGGAGAGGAAGAGAGAGAGTGCATCGATATAAATTATTTCATCCGCGAGGAAGCTCGGCAACATTTCCAAACTATTAATTAAATGGTTTTATCAGCTGCGCGACACAACTTGTATATTTATTTGAGCTGAAATAATGCGGTCTTTTGAGAGTGCTTAGCAAAATTGAGAACACAGGAAATTTTCAAACTTCGCGACGCATTTAAACTTCTTTGCGCGATGTAAAAGAAAGATGAATAACTCTCGGCTGATACGACTATAATTAGTTTTACTCGACTTTTAGAGCCAGCAACAAGTTCGTGGAAAAGTGCATTATCATAATGTGAAAAAACATTAATAGTAATAAAGTAAAAGATTTGTCAAGCTAGTAAGCTTGCAATAGGTATATACACGTTTCTCGGAAAACGAAGCTTCCGCGCAAATACGTTTTTTCTTCAACAACTCCCGCTAAAACAAGTCCTCGGGGCGAATAATAATGAAGGAGAGCGGAACAGAGCGAAAGAAAGAAGTGACCCGCGGGTTCCTTGACACGTGGGTGTGTCGCCAGGCACGGAACAGTACACCAGTGATCGAATTAACATTTAACCAAGCCAGGTGAGGCGTAAAAGCTGTCCTACTCCCTCTCTCTCTCTCTCTCTCTCGTCCCGCGCAGTTTTCCACAAATTCAGGAATCCCGAATCTCGCGCGTCTACACCTTCTTTTATTCGTGTACGCAAAGCATCTCGACCGTCCTTGAAAGGTCAAAGGACAAGGTGCGTTTATTGATTGCGCGCGCGCGCGCGTTCTATCTCAGATATATACGTATATATAAGAGTGTAGCATCTGTGCAGAGAGAGAGAGTCTCGTCAGCTTTTCATCTCCCCCCCTCGATGAAGCTGTGCCAAGGGAAGACATGACACTTAATCAAGATACACACACTAGCAGCAGAGGCTGGCCGAATGTGACGCGGATACGACGACGCGATTTTCCTCTCTCCTCGGCCACTTAAGCTAGAAGTAACTAAGTGACTTTTCCCTCTCTGAGGAGGATCCTCCTACTTTTTGAATTTTAATCGAGCGGTTCATGTGCCAGCGTCGTCGCGAGGTTAATACGGCGAAAAGTTCAGCGCTATTAATCCGCTCGAGAGCTGTGATTAGTTCGTGCATCTTTTAGCGCCGCGGCGCTCGTCTGAAAAATGCGTTTAGTCTCGAATATAGAAGTTTCAAACTGGTATGGTATAATTATTATTATAAACAGATCTAAAATTCTATTCCACGGAATGATCGATCAACATACTCTATCATCCAAATTGATATTGGTAGAGATTCGAAGTTAACACAGGTAGAAATAAACCAGCTCATCTGCATTAGAGAACAAATTACTCCGAATCCTGTAGGCGGCACATCGACGCGACCGTGCCAATAAATTGATTTCCATTCGACTGCGGAATATCGCGAGCATCGACATTTCCAACACTAATCGACTATATATAGTCAAAGTTGCACCCACGTACACGCGTCTCTTTAAAAGAAAAAAAAGGTCATTTCGCGCGACTACGACGACGACGACGTCGACGCACGTGTAGACCCCAGTTCTCGTACGTGTACGCAAGCGACAAACTCTTGCTGCACGGAGAGAGAGAGGAGAGCGAGAGGGAGGAGGGGAGAGAGAGAGAGAGAGAGAAGAGAGAGAAAGAGAAGAGAAAGAGGCGCACGTCTGACTCGGTGGCGCGCGGATCAATAACAACTGTCCCTATTCTTCGGAAGGGGCCACACACGTACCCCCTCGTTTTCTCTCTCGCGCGCGCATACACACACACACAGAGAGTCGGAGTGGCCGCGATCGCGCGAGAGAGCCGCAGCCAACGAGCCGTGGACGATGAACTAGACCCCCTTTTTCGATGCCTATATACTGCCGCTGCCGCTGCTCACACACACACACACACCCACACACACACACACACACACACAAGAAAGTCAGCCGGAACGCGTTATAACCCTGATTCGGGAAAACCTATATTGTATATAATGTTACGCGCGCTTGAGGAATACTTTAGGAGTTAAAGAGACGCATTTTTTCAGCTCAGCAGCTACTTTTTATTTTTAATGAAACGTATGACAGAATACTTAGAAAAGCGTTAGATATATATTTTTAACAACATCGATCTCATTTCTTTTTTGCTTTGTACGCAAAAAAAATAAAAATTTTCAACGTTTAAAATACATTTTCTTTTTCTTTAATGAATACGGTCATGTCTCTATTATGTAGATTTTTTAGTTGCGAGAACTGAAAGCGTCTCGAATTATATAACAGAGTGGAGGCTCGAATATACTATATACCTTCTCTTTAACTACGAGGGTACATTTTTAGAAATAAAGGGTGAGGATTTGAGACTTAAACAAGCTAAAATTATACATCTGGGTGAATTGTGTACCCCTTATATATATACATGAATACGTGACAAGCAATTGACCCCGGCCTGAATCGAGCAGTTAAAAGTCGTTTCATCAGAAGCTGATGTTCTTTTTTCTTCTTTCTTTATAAACTGAAACTCCAGAAAATCTATATATTCCAAATATTTTCTATAATAAGCAATGCAATATTGCAAACCTGGTAACTAAAGGATATAAGTGCAACGGTTGGAAATTATTGCATTCTCTCTTACAGTTTATTCAGGGCATTAACTGGCTTTATATTATATAAGAAGTAGACGGTAAGAGGTTTTCTACAATGACAATTTATTAGAAAATATGAAAGGGCCGCGCGGGTGTGTATCGGTGTCCGCGCGAGCATCTTCATCTGTAATAAAGTAGTGCACCGCTGAGAGAGAGAGAGAGAGAGAGAAAACGTCTCAATTTGCAAGGATTTCGAAGCTGTCGGGATGGCAAATTAAATTCCAGCGAGAAAAGCCGCCACCGTTGCCGCGAGCAAAAAAATAAATCCCAATTCGCGGTAATAACACTGCAATAAATTTCATGAAATAAGAAAGAAAAGAAAGCGACTCGCTACGGCCGCCAGCCCAAGATTAATCTTCACTTTACCGCGATATATATTTTTCGCTCCGTATATGTGTACGTTCTCGCTGCGCCCTCCAATTATTACATAAAAAGAATATCTAAATCCAAAGATATATGGCCACTGCTTTTTCTCACCCTTCGAATGGGGAAATGCGCTTGAATATTATACCATTGATTTAGTTTTGTTGGATTTCGGTGGCGAAACTTGTTGACTATATAACATGGGACCCATAACACGAGCGGCTTATTGTTAAAGTAGCCCCGTTGCACACATGTACGCTGGAGCAGTCTTTGTTTGCACTAACTATAACCAAGTATATGTATAATTGATGTGACGTTTAGAGATGGGAAAAGGGGATAACTTTGTATCTCTCTCTCTCTCTCTCTCTGGCCAGTACAATAGCGAGCTGCGCGCCAACTCTGCGGAGAATATAAGAACTTGTTAATCAATGCTGGCGTACTGCCTCGCCGTGATGGACGATAATTAATGAGACATTATATATACAAACGCGCGAGAGACTCTATCATCTATTGGGATTTTTTACGTTAAACATAATATTTATAGTTGTATCTCAACAAAGTTATTAATAAATATGGTTATAGCTTTAAATCGATAAAACAGAATAGGAGCGATTCATTCCGCTCGCGTCTCGAATTTCGCGGCAAACGTCGGGGAAATAAAGGAGGAGAGGACCAGCATGAAGGGACTGGCTTAATTGGCGATTAGAGAGCACGAAACAACAATTTCGCGCATAAAAGGTAGTCGCCGGGGAAGTTGGGTTACATAGTCGTAATTCCATTAAAAAGATCAACGGTTGCGAGGTTTACTCGAGCGAACAGTAAAGAATAAATACAGAGAGCCCCGATAAAGCATCACCGCGTGTGGATATTTAAGGCAGAGAGAGAGAGAGAGAGAGAGAGAGAGAGAGAGAGGGAGAGAGAGTTGAGCGTGAAGCCAATTATCAGATAGAAATCTCTATCTCGCACACGCAGCCAGAATAAAAGCCGAGTTTTATAACGCGATTTTCTGGAAATATCCCGTGCTTTTACAAACTGCGAAATAGCGGGATTGAGCGCACTTCATCCCATAAATAATCTGTCTATTTATGAATGATACGTTATTACTTTTGAAATCTCCTTCGCTATTCTATAAAAACTGCTGCGGGAAGTTAGCAAAAAGTGTGTCGATGGTGTGGGTATAGTTATGCGATTCTCACGCGATGCTCTACGCTATATACTTATATATATATCATTCATAATTCACAACGCAATATTTTCTACTACTGCCGTTAAACATTATATTGTATTAGTTGGGAAAGTTTTCTCAGCTGTACACAGGCCGCGCGCGACGCTCGTCGTCACATATTCACGTAATGCCGCCACCGCACATAGAATAAAGTAGTAAGATATGACTGGGCGGGGTAAGACCGCGCGCATACATTTTTCACGCCTGTCCACGCGCATGTTTTCACTACTGCCAGAAGTAGAAGCAGACTATTGTCGCGCGAACTGTATACAATAGTCTTATTTCTCCATTATTCTTTGTTTTCACTTCGATATACCACGGCCTACGCCTTCTTGTATCACCTTACACCTCAGCTTCGTTATTATTAACAATTTCCACGTATTATATGCAAAACTTTTCTTTTATCGCGTTTAATCATCTCCAGCGCAAAGTTTCTTCGGGGAGGGAAAAGAACACAAAAATGTGTAACGAATTCACCGAAAATTTATTCAACGTACCTACCACGTGTACCTACAGCCAACGAGCTGGAAGTTTCGTTTTTATACGTATTTCAAAAAGTGTGCGTCTTCGCACGAGCTCTGGAAAACACAGAGGATTCGCGCGAGAGGGGAGGATAAAAAATATAGCTTCAATGGACGTAAAACCCGGTGTGATAAAAAATTTAATAACCCGAACGTCGCGTATACGCGCTGGACGAATAAATTTCAAAGATTCAAGCGTCGAAAGAGTGGCGGGATAAATCAACGTTCGAAATTCTCTTCGCCCACCGAGGTATATATATATATGTGTATATGCACTTGCTTCCTCCTGTTCTTTTTTTTCTGCTGTATATCGAAAGGGGTAGCAAGTTGAATTTTTAGAAAGCGATTAATACGGACCTTGAGCGACATTGGCCCGACGGTACAGCAGTTCTCCTTTAATTTAATTTGCGCGGGACAGGGACACAGCGCGGCTGCCTGACATTCGACAGGCAGAAGTGGGATGCAAGAGGATGAAGAGGCAAAACGATATATGGAATTGCGCGCGCTGGAGAACGAGGAAGAGGTGGAAGAGCAAAGATGTGCATAAAGAATTAGTATGCAGTTCGAGGAGAAAACTTCATTTCGACCTTTTTGATTATTATATTTGAAATAGCAATTTTTGTCCAATAAATAACTGCCGTGTGTAGCTTTATAATACGGGTTATTCGAATGTAAGGATCAAGAGAAACGTCAATCAAGTAATATAAGCTACTTTGAATCTCTTGAAATTTTTAATAAATATTGAGTGATTATTCAATAGCAGATATGAAGCAATTAATTTAAATGTAGATTAAATTCTGCAGTACACGTAGAACTTTATGTACAATATTTCTCTATCTCAAATCTATTCATTAGTGTCCGTTTAAAAGTATCGAGGATTAAGAACGAGATTGGATAAATTCTCAGCTGTATAATTTAAAACAAAATTGATCGTACTTTTGACAAATATAGAGTTACTTAATCTCTAATTTATATTCTAACAATAATGGAATTTTATACTTGAAAAATGTTACTCCCAATTACATTTTTACGCAATATATAACTATGAAATTGGAAGGTATATCTATGTTAGAGATAAATGAATAACTATTTTGTGGAACCACTGGTTAAGAACAAGATTGAGGTAAAAAAATTCCAAAGTTATAGCCAACTCTATTAAAAAGTGTAATCTTATCCAAATTCTCAAGGTTTGATATATGGAGAAAAGTATACATACATTATAAAAAGCGATTTTCCTCAATATGATTCAAAATTCAATTACACGAAATTTAAAGAAAAAAATAAACTGACGAAGAATTCGGCTCTCCCAAGAGTCACATATCTGCTATACCTTATATGCATATCTCGTCCCTCAAGCACCGAAAAGCACGCTCCTCTATGACCGATATAACATCCGAATAACCTGGCAAGGGACTAAAAAACAGCCTCCAATCGGAATTGTGCGAGTCATTTAAAGATGTGAGCTATCGGGGTATCTGGTGGACAAGCAAACACCTCGGGAAAGTCGGAGAAGGAGTCGGTCTCGTAAAAAAAAGCGAAGCAGCAGCCGCTTACTTTACCGATAGCCGCGAAACAGGCGAAAGGGAGCTTTTTGGCTTCATCGATTTTTCCGCGCCCGAGCTGACTCTCCTCTCTCTCTCTCTCTCTCTCTCTCTCTCTCTCTCTCTCTCTCTCACTCACTCACTCATTCTCCAGCTATCAAGATCAAGCCCGCGCAGCTTTCTTTCCCTCATCCAGCTTCCAGCTCTCGCTCTCATCCCTTCTCCCTGCGACTTTGCGCCTCAAAATTCTTTTCCCTGCGAGAGACCGAACGGATTTTTTTCGCTTTCTAATTTCAGATTACCCTGAAACCTATGTGTCGCGCGCATTGAACAAGTCTGTTCTCAAACATGTTTTACATTCAGTTAAAAAAAATTGTTTATTTAATCTATGATTGTTGAAGCAAATGTAATGTTTTGTAAAAACTGTGCATTTTTATGTAGAAAAGTACTTATAGATTGGTTACAAAAATAGATGGCTTATTGTAAAAAAATTTGAGATAATATTTGTGTTACTATTTACACATTTACGAAATTTATAAAATCTTAATCTTATATATATAAACGGTTTACTGTACGTTTTTTCCATAAAATACTCACTAGTATGTTAACTACTCAACCTATATTTATCTAGCTCAAACACTTTACGCCGAGCTAGAGTAAAAAAAAAATAGACTGTCATTTGAGCGGTAATGTTTCTCGGTCATAAATATTTGCGGATAAATTATAATGTTTTAGCGTTTACGTGTTTTTGCAATCAACGATCCAATACCCTTTTATATTTACGCGCGAGCATTTTCACTCTTTGTTCTGCGCGGCAGAAACGTCCAGAGCCTTAAAAGTGCCGTTACCGGGCTCCATAAAGAGACTTTCTTCCAAGTTTTTTCTCTTCGAGTTGGCCGAAACCAAGCAATACGCAGCACAGCTAATGCTTCTCCACACTTTTTTCACGTAATAAACGCAGACGATTCTCGTTTGCTGGAATACTACACCCCTTAATAACGTTGGACTCGTTTAAAATAGTAAAAACTTTTATTAATGTTATAATCTTATAATATCGCGTTTTGAAGGAGCTAAATATCGTCGATACGTACATTATATTTAATCAAGCAAAATTCTCAGCGAATACTCGCCGGAAGAACTAGGCCAGCAGCTAAATTATTTAACGTTAAACACTGCGCCAGTCGCGCTCGCTACTATATACACAGTCGAACTATACGCCCCAAATAAAGTCATCTAATCTTCAATATGGCAATTTGAGCGCGTAGCTCGGTCAGCGTGTAAAGAAAAAAACGAGCCAAGCGCGTGAATCTTTGAGCCTTAGACCTCTTCCACTTTCCCTCATCCATAATTCAGAGCTTTTCGGGACATTAAAGCGAGTGTCGAGCGTTTCTTTTCAGGTTCGATGAATTCCTCGCTTGTTCCTCACTAAATTTCTGGCGCTCAGCCGTTGGGGGATTTTTTACGTCATTTTTCTCGCTGGGTGGAACGCGCTCTTAATAACTATATGTGTGTACAGATAAAAGTGTGTGTGTGTGTGTGTGTGTGTACTCACGTTTTCTTCGACGGTCTTCTTGATTTTAGCGCCTGCCTCGGCGACGGACTTGCCGGCTTTGTTCACGGCGCTGTACAGAAATCCGCCGAGGGTTTTGGCGCCCGCCAGTGCCTTCGTGGAAACTGCAAATAAAGAGGATCGAATAATTGTTTTAGCGAGTGTATTTTTTTAGCCTCGCTATCTGTGATAATCGTGATGTTTAGGGGGGTTGGAAGAACTCTGTGAAGCATGTGTCTAAATGTTGTTTTGCTGATTCCTTTTTTTGTCTGTGCGCGAATGAGGTTTTCATGCGAAAAGTCATCCCATTAATTTTTTTAGCCGGTGAGCAAACTTTTTTGTCTCTTTCGGTTTTTATAGAACTTGATTGCAGCTAATTGCTCCCTAAATTTCAATCATTGAAAATTAGTCCACTGTTACGTGTATACAGTGATTTTTCAGTGAGTTTCAAAACTGATTTTGATATTTCACTGGATAAATCAGAATAAATGCACAAATTTTCGATTAGCGGGTCAATTTTCATTGATTTTAAAATTAGAGAGTGAGAAATATCAGCGGGTTAATTTTCACTGATTCTCATTTAGAGAGGGAGAAATAGTTTATTACAACATACTATTCTGTTTTTATAAAGCAAGATACAAATTTTAAAATGCGTGTATTCATTTTATCCAAGTTTTAAAAAAGCTCCTTTCTAACAGGATGTCTTTTCTACGTTATGTCGAAAATTCGTTTATTTGAAAAACTTTCATAAACGAAGTCTTATAGCTTAATAATTACTTTATTTAAATATGCATGTACCAAATAAAAAAGTTTTTCGTGAAAACATTATTATGCTACTGTAATTTCTCAATCGCTCCAACAAGTATACATATTATATCATAATATTTTAATTTTTAATGTAATTATAATCATTTCAAAAGCATTCTAAAGTCTTGAAATTCACAAAGAACTTTTAACAAAATGAACGAATGCTTTGAGATATACGTTGTAAAGAGAAATTTTATTTTTACACGTTTAATTTCAATATTTTTTTCATAAAAGTTTCTTTGTTCAGTGCAAAGGGAAATTGCTTAGGTGACATGCATTTCAGAAAAATAATCGCCACTTTAGCACTGTTTTACGAATTCTCGCATAAAGTTGAGTGAAAGAGAGATAAAAACATAATAAATTATACGATAGAACATTTTACACAGCTTTACCAGTTACTTTGGATCCACCTGAAATAAATTGCACTTTTATTTACATTGATAACATCCATTGATATGGGCTACCATATACATTTACTAAAAATAAATAATTAAACAATAATGGTTCAGTATTCCATTAATAAACACGTACAATAGCAAATAATAATTGTCGTCCGCAAAACACCCCCATTTTTACAAATTTTTAATACTCTCTCATGTATTCACTTTCTTTTTATTATCAGATTTTTGAATAAGTATAGGCACTTAAAGTATTACAAAAAAATAAAAATGACAAGGGAACATCAATTGACATAGTCAAGCCAGTCCAATCTTGTTAAGCTAATTAAAAAATCATTAATTTTTTAAATTGTACTTCCTCATAGATTAGCCTTGATAACGTTTTGCGAGGATACATTGTCCTATTTGGATCAAATTATCCTTTTCAGAATCTAGATCGCAAACAGCGTTGATCAATTTTTCATATTGTTTACCGCGGTCAAAATTGAAAGAAAAAAAAAAAGAACTTATCCTACACCTTTTTTTCAATTTTAAATAAACGTTTTTGTTTTCTGCACTTACAGTAAAAAAAGGTCTTGGAGAACGCTTCTGACTTTTAAAGAAAGAAAGTCGAGAGAGAGAAAGAGGAAAAGATTGGCCCGTGCACTTTTGCGGAGCGGAAGAGTTATATAAAGAGGAACAAGCCCCAGTATTGTTGATTTTCAAAGGACCGGACGGTCCTACGAATATCGATTGTGAAAAAGAGAGCTTTTGGTGAATGGAATTCGGAATTTATATACCCGGCGATTTTGTACCAACTGTGAAAAGGAATCGATTCGTTGAAGAGTTATCTCAGGAAAAATATGTTTCGCTAATTTTTGTCGAATTTTAACCGAGAGATTGTTGGAATAATCTGCGTATTTCACTGGCGAATCTATTTTTTATTTTTATAGGTTCACAGAAAATAATACAGATAAATAGTATAACGCATAACCACATTATTTTAACTCAATATTTATAACAATTGTCAATCATTCGTAAAATATGGATTACCAGAAACCAACAAAAGATAATGCAAATATTGTCCAGGTTGCATTGAAATGTACCTTAAAACTCCCAGCGATTTAATTCCTTTTTTACCGGAAGACAAGCTTTTGATAATGAAACAATCAATTTTGATAATGATGTTTACAGTTCTTAATGATATTGACATACCTTTCGTAAACGAAAATACTTAATAAATTTAATATTGACTGACGATTTACTAAGGTGTCGTATTTTCGAATTCCTGAAGATACTAAAAATAAAAGTGAGTTATTGAAAGTAAATCAAGGATATAGATGATAAAAAAAATAAGAAATATAAAAACTTGAGAGCGATATATCCAAATATTACGTGGCGCTATGAGAAAATATCTTACGCTACTTATTCTAGATGTTTCAGAAAAGCTAAGAAAGAATCAAAAACTAGTAGAGATCATTTATTTGCGAAGCAAACGTTAAAAAAGAAAATTTGTTAAAAATTAAACTAATAATGCTTTGAAATTCTGTATACAAGAGGTCTTCTTAAATCTAAATATTCCACATTATAATTCACAAACTCCATTGAGCATTAGATGCATTAGATATTTAAAAACTAGGCTATAGATGATAATAAAATAATAAGTTTTCGCACAAGCTAAAAGAAACTGATTTAATTGAGTGATATGTACGCTACAAAAGTTTCATGTTATTAATAAAATTATACGTGGAGAAATTGAAATAACTAAATATTTTATATGGGTTGACATCAAAGGACTTACCCTGATGCAGTTGTAAAAATTTATGAATAATGTCGTGGAAATATTATCAAGTATTCAAATGCCTAGCATAAAAGTTATTCAAACCATTTATAAAATTCCCAAAAGAGCATGCAAAAATATATTGAAACATTGCATAAAATTTCTTTTTCTATGATCCAACGTAAGCGCATTTTTTATAATATTTTTTAAACGATGTATTGCTACTTATTCTATTGCAACCCTATCTACCTTCACAATAGTTAGTAATCCCTTTACCTTAGTTAGTCGAACCTTTACAAGATAATCATTATCAAAATCAACTAGCAATATTTAAAAAATACTTAAATTTCAGCAAATTTAAGCCTACTACTATTATTGCAATTATTAATAAAAACTTTTTCTTCTAACAATAACGAAACAAAAAGTACATGCGTTTAATGTTTCAATGTTTTAAAGAATATGTTTGTAGTTGCATTAAAATATTAACTTTGTTTCTTTAATGAATTATTTCTATAAATGCTGAGAGGATAAAAAATTAATTAATATACCTAAAGCATATTCACTGCAGTGCATGTAGTAAAAATGCTCCTCTATATAGGTACATTCGCTCAGTGTTTTCACAATAAATGTTGTGCTCCACATAACGTCAGTGCACATATGCACAGTTGCTGAGAAAATATTATGTTACAGGCATAACTTGTGAACTATTTTGTGCTTTATAATCAAAAGGTGAATTAAATTCTGCACCTACTTTTTACTAAAATACTAATGCTTAACAGTTTCAATTTCCAGTATTTTCTAAATTTACGTATAATTTCAGCTTTATGACCACAACTATTCTACGCTGTCACATTTGAAAATCAGTTAAACATTGCGGGTTAAGCAAATTTTACTCTTTCTAAAGAACTACTATAAAAAACGAAAAAAACAGTTTCACAGAGAGAGAAAGAGAGAGAGGGGGGCAAACTCTCACTGCAGGACGAACTGCGAATCCAACTGCACGAGCATTCCAGCTTCCAAGCGTCTTTCACACACAACGACGCAAAAAGAAAATAATACCACAGCCACAGGCAAAGGTTACATCTACAACCGGCAGCGCTACGTTAGCCCTTTTTTTCCCCTTTCCCATTTCCCAATGTCGACATAAAGCATTCATACTACATATAACGCGCTATAGCCTCCAGCTAGAAGAAAAAAAAAAGCGAGAAAGAAAATCCAGAGGGAAGCAGCAGCAGCTAAGAGATAGGCGAGTGTGTAAAGGCAAAAAACGTGTGCGTAAAGAAAGAAGAGAGAGAATATAGGTATATAAAAGAAAGGATGTAAAGGTAGAAGAGTAAAAACCCACCGGCACCGAAGGCTTGCTGTCCATCCTTGTCTTCGGTCGGCGTACCCCCAAGACTCGCTGGGCCGCTGTCCGCACCGCCGGTCGCACTGAAATCATCAAATACCAATGAGTATAACGAACTTGCTGCTACATTTCCATCCAACAACGACAGCGACGAGGCAGTGCCGTGTTTCTTTCTCTCGTATACCGCACTCTCGCACACAGCACCAGCCATTCGTGTACACATGTATAATAATAAGCACACTCGCATATACACACACAAGATATATTACTAACGTCTCTGAATTCTTTGGAGTAGCTTTGCTTGATTGTACGTTGTGAGCAAGATCTATTGAGTACGAAAAAAAGGGATGAAATATATGGGCTAGTAATTAAAATTGCATCGAAAGAATTCAGAGTCGTATTGAGCGCCAAATCTTATATAATCAGAATTTCACTCATTGGTCTTTATTCAAAGTGCAATTGCGGAATATAGCATCCAAAATAGCGTCGAGCTATATAATGAAGAGTGAAATTGGAATGAAATTACTTTAATATAGTCAGGTACCAGTCAAATAGACGTAAGAGTTTCATCATTCTGTACACGTCTTGGGGTGAAATTTCAGTATATACAGGGACTCGTGTAGAGCAGCACTGCTTTAATTACTTACGGTACTCCACATGTTGCTTTTAACAATAAGCCACATTAATTCTACCCTGAGAGATTTACTATAAAAACTGTCTCCTACAGTCCACAATTATTATTTAAGTCTGAAAAATGTTCGCTCACATAAACAGCCCGCAATTAATCCGTTAAATGTAAAATGAAAGCGCGAGTGCCTCGGCATCTCTCGCGCTTATCTCTTAGAAAACAAAAGTCTGCGAGAGAAAATCGTCCAATCGTTAATACTCTTTCTACCTCTCTCTCCCTCCCTCTTTCTCTCTCTCTCTCTCTTGTTTTTGTACATTTATCGCAAAGATCTCGAGATTATGACGAGCTGGCGGACGATCCATTTGCTTCGCTTTCAGGGGAGCGGCGCGTGTCGGCTGTGTGCACTGGCCGCGGAATAAACGGACGCGTTTTCTCCTCTCCCGCGGCGCACAATAGAGCAAGCCGATAGTACGACTGACAAAGAGAGTAATGATTGGCATCCGCCTTGAAAGAGAGAGCGAGAGAGATACTAAAAGAGAGCAGATGATAAGGGAGCGATCTTTTGATTTAATATCCCTATATAAAGTGAGCGCTCGCTTCGTTCGATTAATGATGTACTTGCGCCACTTTTCTTTTCATTCTATGAAGAGGAGGATTTTTGGGATGATGATGAGGTGCTTGAGAGGGTAGAGGCCAAACGGAAACTGGGGCGAGAAATTATCGGAAGAGTATCGCGAGGAGAAGCTGCTTGGAATATAAAAAGAAAATATCTCGTTGCATCATGGACAGTTGAATGTATTGAAGAATCTTTAATTCTTGTAAGAAATTTCTCAATGGGATGGGCACAAATCGTACTTTCCGCGCAAAAATCAACGCAATTTTATTTAACGCAAGATAAATTTTACCTTCACCGAAGTCTAGGAAATTTCCATGCCCTACGCAAATCGAAGTGCGTTTTCAAATTAGCTTACAGCAATTATTCGGGTACAGAGCATAGCCATTATTCAAATGTAAAGGGAAGCGCCTCTTTCGCGAGATCCTTAATTTAAAAGTGAAAATTAAAAGCGCGCACCGAGCTTTTTTCAGCATACGATTTCGTCTTCGTAAATTCCATTATCATTGCAAATATATATAGGAAAGGGGACGAGGCCGGGCGAGCGCGCAGCTCCTGCAGCCGGAAGTTTCGGGAGTTGGCGCGCTCACGGGCACACTGCACTTTTGCTGCACAGTGAGGGCTCGTATATCGCTTTACTAACCCCCCCCCGTCCGACGCAGCAGCAACGAGATCAAATATCATTTTCCGAACATTAACGCATGCGGCTACGGCTCCATGTACATATATGCGCGCGCGGGTAAATCTTTTACCGCATGGTATAATTACAGCTTCGCGCACTGCACAAGTCCGCGGAGTTTAGTTCTGCCCTGGAAGTTATAAAATTGGCTCGGATGTGTGTATGCGTGTGATTATGTAATTAAGATGTACGTTATTAAGTTATATGGCGTGATTTAATGGAAGCTCTCCCGCGGGTATTCTCGAGCTCTTTTCACTCCGCACCAATTCAACAGTGCTTCTTAACTAGACAAATTTATAGAATAAGACAAATTTTGGTATCGAAAATTTATTGTTAAATGTGTATATATTACTGAATTGAAGGATAGAATTTAACAAAAATAATTAGCTTAACAGTGAAATTGAATGTTGTCGCGTAGCATGAAAAAATGTCAACAAAAAAGTTTAACCCACTTGTATCTGTGCGTGAGGCTGGAAAACAATACAAGTTAAAGTTTATGAAATACTATGCGAATAATATATACCCATATTTAGTTATAAGCATAAATGGGAAGCAAGTGGTCGGACATACTTTTAACGTGTATAACTATACGACTCTGTATTGTACTACATAACAAAGGATACCTAGGAGATATAAATGATTCGCGTTTGTGTATAACTTAAAGCATATTGCCTGTATAATTTAAAATGGCGCACATGAAATTCAATGGGAAACTTTAAAAGAATCACATTGGCAAAGTTTTTAAGGGCAGTAGAATACAAATATTGCTGAATACATATTTTTTATATTTTTGTTTACTGAGATCATTAGAGTCTGCCTGTTCAAGAAAAAATTCATTTGCTTTTAATATATTTAACTCGTGACAAATAAATATCGTATCTAAATAGCAAAAATTTTTTTATATTTCTTAAATCATTATTTCAACGCAACACAATCATTAAAAACACACGGAAAGTTCATCAAAATAATATTATAATTACACTATTATTATAAAATTCATATTTGACTGTTTGAACTTTAAAGTTATATTTATTCTTATTCTGTGAAATAATCTAAAGTTTTAGCAAATGCAGTATGAACATGAAGTCCAGCTCTTTATTTTTCTTGTAATCTTTATAATTTGTAAATGACGAGAGAAGCAGAAGTATTCATTAAAAATAACATAATAGAAATATTATTACACCATGCACCGACTGTCGAAATGATATTTTTACCGCTCGTGACTCTAACGTTGGTTAGTAAAGGAAAACATTTTCTTATTCGCAGTCAGAAAATTCAAAGGACAGCGTAAATTTCTCAGCTCATCAAGAATGGAAAGGAAAATAAACATTTAGTAGAATGCTAAAATACCACAGCCATTCAGTCAGAAGAAAAATAGTAAAATGAGAGCACCCTGAATTTCATGAAATCGAAATTTCTTTGCAAAACTAGAATGAAAACACTTTTTGCGCCAATTTCGAGCGAGTTTTTATATTCCGTTCCCAAATGTTTCACCCGAACAAAAAGAGAATATGTAACTAACTTGCACTCGGAAATAAAAACTCGCTTAAGCTCGCAGAACAGTCTTGTTCAAGTGAAATTTCCACTTCGAGGGATAAGAAAAAAAAAAAATAAAAATAATCAAATTAGAATGTGGCACGGTAAACCTCTCAGTGTAGAATGTCACAAATTTAAAAGCAACTTCCTTCCACGCAGACGGAAGTAAAGAAAATACAATACCATCTACGGATTTCCTTGCCTTTAAAATTTCATTCCATAACAAATGAGTTAATTGAGTCGATTGTTTCAAGCTACTTTGTGCGTTAATCCACTAATACAGAATGAAACAGCATGTACAAAAGATTGTAATTGAAAAACTTTTAAGCATACACCAGTGATTAGTGACTCGCGAAACCAAAGAAAAAGCATATATATATGTAAATATATATATATATATATATCCATTCTGAATGAATGAAATTCTACATAAAAGATTTAGTGTGCGATTCTGGCGAGCTCCTCCAAGTAAACGCAAGTCAAATCCTTACTTCGAGGAACTCGAAACTCCAGATATTTTGGGTGCCACTTGCCTGCACTTGCCATGTGATTATACGAGCAACAAAAGCCAAGCCTCACACCAAAAAATCCTGAGTCAAAGCATAAATAGAAAGATAATATAAGAAAGAAGAGGTGCAATAAAAGATAGACAGATAGATAGATATAGAGACAGGAAAAAAAGTAAAGAAGAGTAAAGAAATAAAGAAAAGAGAAAAGAGAGACAGTGTTTTCGGTTGTTCGGCCCGTCGGCGGCGATCTCGGAGTACGGCTGGCCGCTGTCACGTACCCTGAAACCCACCTGCTTGCGTCATCGTCTTTTACGTGTTCTGTCGCGCCCGCCAATGCGGGATCCCGCGTCGTCGGGTCGCCGATGGCTTCCGGCGGTGACTGCTGCTGCAGGCTCGGGTCGCCCTCGGCCGTGGCGCCGCCGCGGTTCAGTCCGGGAATGCCGCCGCTGAGCCAGCCGCTCATAGACGAGGCCACCTGCGACTTGACGCCCGCCAGCATCTCCAGCTTGCTGCTGCCGCCCTTCGTTGGACTGGAAACAGGAAAACGGAAGCTTTAGTCGGCGAATTTTTCCGGTGGTGCAGATTTTTATGAGAATGCGCGGCGAGCAATCGATACACGCTTGCTTTGTTGCCGAGCCGAAAAAAGTGAGGACGCACTTTTTTCGGAGCAACTTATGGGACTGAAAGCGGATTTTCAATATTCTTTGCCCCATAATCACCCATTATTATCTTTAGTGTTGGAAGAAAAGTTTGAAAGTACACTGAAAAACTAATCTGATCTTCAACAAATATTTACCTCAATTCACTTATACAAGTAGCAGTTTATTCAAACCAAATGTTAAGGAAAGTAAAGCGAAACAATTTAATTGAGCAAAACTTCTAATTACCGATATATTTATATTCTTTTAAACAAATGATTTGAATATAGACGTATTCAAGTAAGTAAATATTTATTCAAAACTTATATAATTTTTTCAATGCAAACTCCATCGCTAATTTTGCAAAAAATTATAATTAACGTAAATTATTTACTTAAAATTTGCCTACGATTTTTTTATATTCGTTTTCTTTTGATTTTACTTTCTTAGATTATTAGATTTAACCATATAATTATGTTTATAAACATATATAAATATTTGGTGGTGATGATATTTACTTGAGTACTCCTGATCTATAAACAGTATGCCGTTATATAACAACAAGTCATTGACCGGTCAAAACCATCCAAGTGTAAGTCTATTTCGACCTTGAAACACATCAATTCCTCTTACATAACTACTTACGTGAGACCTAAAGCCCTTAAACTTTTCAAACAAAAGTTAACAAAAACTAACGCATAAGAAAACAATATACATAAATTTTAGTGTCTTTTCTAAAATTAAACCAATTTTTTCTCGACCAAAGTAAACTCAAAAATTTTTATTTGAATTCATTAAAGGTTTTCGAGTATATAAATTAAATTGAGATTAATTTTTACTGTTTCTGTAAAAATATAGATTGTAAGCCTTTTCTCATTGATTTCAGTAGAGCTATAGAGTTTAAAATACTTGTACTTTTATTAGATAACGCTCATATACTAGGGCGCTATAACTATATGCTTTATAAGATAATTAAAGTGGAGTGGTGTCCGAACATTTACTAAATTAATCTTGGTAAAGAAATATTTTCATTCTTGTATACTAGTTTAATTTACCTATAAACAATTTCATTTTGTATTAATTGACTTTTTCATAACTGATTGAGTAGCGAGAAATCATTTAATGAATTTTTAGAAAGCATCCGTAAAAAATATATTAAACAATTCAATGGTAAAGTTATAAAACGCGAGGAAAATGTAAAAATGCAAAAACAATTTTCATCTACTTCTGCAGTAATTATTGATGAAGTATACCAGCTATCTATGATATAAATATATCAAATTTTTTTATCCTTTTTATAATGATTGTATAATTTACAACAATCACTGTGCTAACAATCGTATCATAACTTTATTCTTGCAGATATTACTCTTATTATCGTTCACTCCAAATAGTAAAGAATGACTTGGGGAGAAAAAGTAATAGTGTGGGTAATCAATCAATCAATTAATTATATTCCGTATACAATTTTCAATTTAATGGGAAACCGGTGGAACACAGTTACCGGCATTTACTGTTCCATACTTTTATTGTTTAATTTCCAATATTTCAACATTTTTCGAGTTGAGCCTAATTCTGTGGACTCAACTTGCAAAATGTTAAAATAATGAAAATAACACGATAAAATTATGAATCCGTAAATGTTGGTAGCTGTACTCTTCCGGTGTCTCCTTATGTCATATATATCACTATTATTTTTCTTTAAGATAAATTCTATAATATACTCAATTAAATATATTAGGGGTAATCTGTACGGTTATTGGCAACTTAAGCGAATACGCTACTGAAATATTATTATAAATAACTCACTAAATGCAATTTTAATGTAAAATAGGTATCACTATTTTTAAGAAAGTATTATTTATTTAAATTAAACTAAAGGAAATAATAAAAATTTAGTATAGTCGAGATATTAATGAAAATTGTACTTAAGGGGACGTCGGAGTCACTAAAAATTTAAATTTCCCGCCCTTACTACATCGAAATACCCACAAGGTTTTTCAAACTTTTCTCTTTAACAAATTAACCATAAACTGACAAAGATCTTTCCATCGGTCTTACAGTCTAATCAATATTCATGGGTAATCAGATTGCCCTTGTTTACAATCACCCCCGAAGAATCTGAAATAAACTTATATTTATACAAATTAACCAATTGACTTGAAATTTTAGGAGATGATAGAATGATCATAATTGAAGCGTGCTCAGCCCTGAAATTACCAATAAATTGCGTTAATATAATATTTTTAATTTGAAATATAATTGCAAAGTCAGAATCATGCCATCTCTTGGATTGAATTGAAATCAGTAAAAATTTGGTATTTTCTTCTCTAGCGTCTATATTATTTTAGTTTTCGGAAATTTCTGGGCTGAGCGCGTTCTATTTATGATCATTCTATCATATCTAAAAGTTTCAAGTGAATTGGTTAATTTGTTAAAGAGAAAAGTTTGAAAAACCTAATGTCGGTAAAACAGGCGACTCCGGCATCCCCTTAAAGTAAAAAAATACATTGACTGGTCATGTAAATACAATGATTGGCCTTACAGTGGACAGTGATTGGCCTAACCATAATAGTATAGGTATGCATGAAATAAACTAGCGATACTTTTGAATAATTTACTTTATTACAATTTTTAATATAAATTTAAAAATAAATAACCTGGTTTTAAATTAAATATTTATTATAGTATCACAATATTTAACTAATTTGGTTGCAAACAGTAGTATTAGTTTTGACTTTCAAAACATTATATACATTTTCTATACTTTTAATAATAGGTTTTCCTTTTCTCTTAACAGCAACATTTTTCGTTTTTTACTTCGCCTTTTTCTTAACTTTTGGCATTTTACACAGAGAAATGTATAAGGATGGTGAAATCTAACCTAAACCTATATTTTATTTATACATATTGATAAAGAAACATAGAATATTTTTTCTATGTTACTATCAAAAGATATTTTTATTTAGAATTTTAAACAAGTTTATTACTACATATTTGTAGATAAATCTTTAAAACTTACTTTTACAATCAGCGAGAAAATACATGCCAATGACTGTGCACTGTACAAGATTAGCCAGAATACAGTGATTGACCAGCCGGCCAATGACTGTCATTGTACCTATTTCTTTATACTAATGTTGGCCACCCTTCAAAACTGATTCAAATAATTTTTTTAAATGTCATAATTTTTAATTATTAAAGCTTTTTGTGTTGATGAAACATTACTAATATTTTTTTCTCGTATTGAGTTTATAATAATACCCGCAAACAGTTGCTTAAATTCTTAAGTTATATTGAAAAAATCAAGCCTATTTCATGAAACCGTCTATACATAGACGTCAATAACACTAAAATTTTTTATTTCAAATTTTCTAAATTACGGAAGTTAATAGTGCTTTGAAAACTTGACATTCATTAGAATTCAAGTATGTATGTAGAAGACGAATAACCTATCACTGTTTCTTATTTTTTTTATAAACAAAAGTATGTGGCCAATCACTATCTCGTGGTCAACAACCGTACAGATTACCCCTATAATGTAAAGTTAATTCAATCTATTTTTGCTTGCAACTATATATCATGTCTATATTGCACATGGAACCATCTATCAAAAAAATTGACTTTACAAAACTTAGTAATGGTCGTATTTCTATATCAATGCTGTATTATAAGCCATAAGTTGAAAAAAATTATCTTATAAAAGAAATGTATGAGTGATGCAACGTCCTTCCAAAATATAATAAATGCAACTGGGATGAGGTAGGGATGTGACCTTACCGATCTAATATTACACTATTTCCATTCTAGTAAAAAATACATACATTTATGCAAAATGAAGACATCATTGCACTTCCTTGGGTCATAATCTACCGTTTCACAAGGTATCAAACAGATATTTAAATTCTGCTGGAAATGAGATATCCACAAAATTTCTGAATCGTCCGTTGAGATGTGAAATTTTTATGGACATGTTATTTATGTTAATCTTTAAATATCAATTTAAGACTTAATGAAATTATATCAATTATAACCCAAGAAAATGCAATAATATCTCGTTATAATTGAATATAATTCTCATTTTAACGCTAATACATTAAAAATTATCAAGTATAAATATTCCAGAACTAAAAACAAAATTTTGTATGAAAGAAGTAAAAACACGACCGCAATAAATTCGCCTTAAGGATATACATATTAAACGAGTTTAATAACAGGCATTAAGCATTTCGCCTTTGCTTACTAAATTACTTTGTACAATTAAGTGTAAATATATTCAAATTAATTAATACGATGTAAATAGGCAAAAAAATGGATTTTTCTGAAGTTGCAAAAGAAAGTCCCTGTATATACTTAAGGTCCAATTTAAAGTTTATGGACGAACATTATAGTTAGAGTAACTTTTACACTAAAATAAGTATTCATTGATTTAATTCCTAGCATTAAAAATCTCATAAAATCAATTAAAAAAAAATCAATTAATCCATCCCAGGTAAAAATAAAAATATTTTAGCATAACTATATAATAAAATAGTATATTACACATCTAGGGCGGAAAGTCTAGGTGGGCGAAGGCTCGGGTGACAATTTACATGCGGTCTGAGACCATTCTTATTTACTTCCCATGGTGTGTATACTATTTTTTTGCCCAGTGAGGACGAAATTGCCACTGTCTCAAACCGGCCCCGGGAGAGAAAGTGGCACTTTCGGCCCGCTAGGCAAAAAAAGAAATAAATTATTTTTACAAATTAAGATAAGTAAAATTTTTCAATAAGACTTTATTCAATGATTAAGAGTGTTAATATTCTTAAAACATAAGGAGGACTTGTATTACCCATAGATTATTGCTATTTGTTAAAAAAAATTAATGCAATTTACATTTTAACTGATTAATAACAATGAAAGTTACGATTAATTGGTCATTCTTTGAAATACGCATAATAATCTTATTAAACTTAACATGAACCTCTGATTGCGTGTACAAATCTGCTCTGAAGTTGCAGTAGTTTAGTACAAACATTTCCGTGTGCCCTTTCTACGGTACAGAGGAACAATTTCCTATTTGAATTAGCTTTCGTAGTAAGTAAGCCACCGTTCATTAAGCGCGGACAATTAAAATACCAAATTAGATAGTAGATAATAAACTGTTTCAACTGATATTCTACATGTATAAATCAGTAACAGCTTAAAATTATTAATATCAGTTGAAAGCGGAAACTGCAAGAAATAAGAACATATTTATAGAGGCCAGTTATTACGATTAAAAATAATAGAAAGCTAGTACATATTTTCTCTTAGATTATGAAGAACATTTTTTTCTGCAATTCATTTACATATTTAATTTAATGAATCTAGCCAAGCAAGTACGAAATAAATTTGAAAATGCTCAAATCTAATTCTTTTTGCCATCAAGCTTCCCCATAACTTTCTAAATTTTATAACCTGTTGAATATATATGGCTTTAAAATAGGTATTCCCACTTTGTAGGCCAGGTATAAAGTTTAACCGCGAGAATATGGACCATTATTAAGTGGTAAGTTATCTAACTGGCATAAATAAAACCACTTCAATTCACATCATATAATTGTAGCTACCTACTTTAACAGTTTGGAGCGTCCTGCATTTAGAACACCGCTGATACTAATTTATAAATGTAGGTAAAAATTCACTATCCAAAATTCATTACATGTTTTTTTCATAACTATTTCGTTTACTTTTACATCTATTTTAAACCTAAAAAGCTGAATTAAAAATGAAGCTTTTTAAAAAAAAATTTGAAAGAAAATTAGAAAAGGAGCTATGCTTTAATGCGTACAAAGGTTATTAATTTATATGAAATTATTAATCGAATTAATGGTTATGAAAAAATTTGTCACGTATTCCTAAGATAGTATAGGCCAATACATTTATGAATACATGAATATATAAGTAGGAATACAGTGTATAAAAATCGAGATCGTGTCTCACCATACTTAATATGTACATTTGGTATGAATCCAGTATAACATTATATATCTAGATATGATATACATACATTATATCGAGAAAATTTTGATCAATTTTGTCTCAATTACCTCATGGGAAATCAAATTTTCTCAAACCTTTCTTCTGATCTTAAATTAAAATTGATTTACCCTCGAATAATTTATTTCAACACCCTACTATTGTACATTATATCTCAGAACAAGCTAGCTCAGTAAATGATTATATATACCTGCTACTAAACGTTATAAAGAATTAAATATTTTCGCAGAATTCCATCCTGATATTATCTAGTACTCAAATAATCCAGCCATAAAAAAAAAGACTGACGAAAACCATCCCCTTATTGCTCTACACAATCAACCTCCGGCATTCAGAGAGAGAGAGAGAGAGAGAGAGAGAGATAGATATTTATTTATTTGCATATAAATACAAAAAAGATTGTTACAATGTACATATAATTGTATAGTATATATAAAAGACAGTCTTCATTTTTCGCTAATAGAAATATTGCACTTAGTTATTATCTATGATATCACAGCATAAGTTAACGATTTTAATACGAAAATCCGTCTTACACAAAAATCAGTCAATAAAAAAATCAGTCTTAAAAATGTTTAACAGGTAATATCACAGACCGTCTTATCTTAAAATACAAACAAACAAGGTAAATCAAGCGGTCTATATCTATCAGTCAATTGTATTCTAAAATTTAAACATACACTCGTTGCACACATTCACCCATTCACGCTAATAAATACACTCACACAATTTAAAAACGATGTATAAAGGACAAAACAAAATAAATTAACATAAAGAAAATTCATCTGCTTGTCCCCTGTGCGAGTGTAAGTCTGTAGAGCACTATGATCACAGGCTCCGTCTCTGGGTGACTAGGGATCGAGTTCGAGGAGGTGCTTAAGGATCGCCGTCTTAAATCCGCGCAAAGATGGAAGGTTGCGCAGATTTAGTGGGAGAGAGTTCCAATAGCGCGCACATTGGACCTGGAAAGATCTCATACCAGCTTCTGTGCGCATTTTTGGCACCGAGAGTTCTTGTGCATCAGCCCTGCTAGTGCACCTGGACTGGTGTTTACTAAAAAGTGCCGCTAAATAACTTGGTTCATTGAGTCGAAGGATTTTATACATAAGGATAGCGGCAAAATACATCCTTCGACTGTCAACGCGCAGTCAGCCCAACTGCTTTCTATAGAGGGTGATGTGTTCACCCCTCCTAACACCATATATAAATCGCACACATGTGTTGTTCAGTCTCTGTAATCGTATTCTCTGCTCATCCGACGCGTCGAGATACACTACAGCGCAGTAGTCAAGATGTGGTAAGACTAAAGCTTCAACCAGTCTTCTGCGCAAAGCCTCGGTGGTACATGCCCTTATAAACCGCAGGCTGTAAAGAGAGAGAGAGAGAGAGAGAGAGAGACAGAGAGAGAGAGAGGGATAGGGACAGGGAGAGAGAGTTAGAGAGAGAGAGAGAGAGGGAGGGAGAGAGAGAGAGAGAGACGTCGAGCACGTCGCACCTTCTCTCGGTCATCAAATTCAGAGCGCACATCCTCGGCATTAAACGCCAGCTTATACCACCCTCCCCCCTCTTTCTGGTGTGCAAAAAACTCGGATCTACTAAAATCTCTCCCTCCTTCCTCCCCGGAACTGACCAAGCGCAAAAAAGGCAGCAAGACACGAGATGCAAGCCAATGTATACAGGAAGGGAAGAGAGAGAGAGAGAGAGACAGCCGATGATCGCCAAGTCAAGAGCTGTCAAGGCGAATCGATCGAAAGCAGCTGGTGCTCTCTCTCTCTCTCTCTCTCTCTCTCTCTCTCGCTCCCTCACACCAACCCACGCGTGCTGTGTACGTATGCCACCACTACTCCCCACTATTACGCGAAAGCATTTCTCCCCCCTCCCTCCCCCTTGGCCCCGTAGTACTATTGACAACTTCGCGCGCGAACGAGGGAGAGAGAGAGCCGCAAAGAAAGTCTCGCGGGGGCTCTAGCCCAGTACTCGAGTGCAGTGTATTATACATTATGCGCGCCTCGCGAGCGAGAGAGAGAGAGAGAGAGAGAGAGAGAGAGGGAGAGAGGATAGTACAGGCTTGGGTTTGGCCCACCCCCGAAATCGTTACTCTACGCCCTCTTAGTCTTTTGCTGTTTAGAGCTCTGGCTGTGTGGGTGCGCATGCCAGAGGGACGACACGGCTGGAGTTGCTGGTCTGTTACTACTGAGCTCACAACTTTTGCTACTTTCCTGTCGCTCATTTCACCAGAGAATATAAGTGTATATGGTGAATGCGCAATTTGAAATATGAAACAGCAAATATAGTGCTCTAGCAATATGTAAATCGGCAATGAAAGAAGTGCACTTATTGAATACCATTATCAATAATAAAACCCAATTAAATGATTAAAAATTATAACGATTTGAATATTTTTATTTTGTTGTTATTTTAATTTAATTCATCAAATAACGCAATGAATGTATCTTTTGAAAATTATTAAATGACAAATAATTATATATAAATATGAATACAAATATTCTAGACAAAGACTATATTCATTTTTAATGATTTCAAGTCGTTTAATAGCTTATAATTCAATCAATATTTTCGTAAACATATTGCGTTAAAATTTTAAGTCATCTAAAATTACAATCATTGTTATAATATAATATACGGTTGAATTTTTGATTAGACTCCTCGATATTTATAAAATTTTTAATCAATAAGTAAATGAGCCAGAGAGTATATGAGATTTTTTATTGCTTGTATAATGTATGCAGAATAAAAGTGTACACAGCAGAAAAGCAGATAAAAGGTAGAAAATTACAATGAGATGAATAGTCGATTTATGGGTTTATGGAAGTATTCTGTGGATTGGAAATGTGAAAGTATATATTGGATCTTGTTCCTGTTAGAATCTCAACAAATATAAGCATATAGATAAAATGTGTGCTTCGTAATTCAAAAAGCAATCATACATTTTTAACTAAAAATATGTCATGAGTGCGTCATATTTTTAATATCTTGGTAAAAATATCGATTTGGAAATATTTTTAATAACTGCAGGTTTATCTCAAAAAATACAGAACGATTCTGAAAAGTGCGCAATTCCGATAACTACAAATGAGCTCTTTAAAATACGCGAGGAAAAAACAAAATATTACATTTCGTTCACAACAAAGTGATATACCCATTTAAAATATATGCACGCATGCGATGTTCAACGTTAATCAATGCAACGATATAGTTTATATATAAGTCTTGATTTAAGAAATACCACACGTTCAATAAAAGACAATAAAAGCTTAACCGTCACAAGTCTAATCCGTTCCCCTAATTTATCTCTGATTTCGTTCAATTACAATAATTAAGTTTTAGCTGCAGAAGTCCTGGCCATGAAGTACCGGATCAATACCGCTCCAATGTGATACCAAGCCACTTTCTGGTCCATCCGCACGAAAAAAATTTTCCCACCCGCGCAAAGACCTACAATTCGTACACGATTAACTCGCTATACGATAAATACCTCGTAATATACTCTCAAACAGCTATCCAACATTGTTTCCTTTTATTCTGATACCCATTGTTTAAGGGACGTTATTAATCTTTGGTTCCGCTCGCTGTCATTATTTGCAAGGGGGCGGCAGAGAATTTCTGTGATTAACGTGACGAGGATGAATTACTGTACGCTGTGTGCAGTGCAGCCGCGTCGTCGTGGGGGTTGCGCAAGTAGTCAAAGGAGTAGTCGTGGATGTGAGAAAAAAAAGACACAAAGTTGATGATGGAAGGACGAAGACAGAGAGCGAGAGAAAAAAGGGAAGTGGCGGTGTTCGGCCGTTACAGAGAAATATCGATTTTCCAACCTTGCGGAGGAGTCACACGAGAGGGAGAGAGAGAGACAGAAAATACATGCATGCGGAGAGTCAGTTTAATCGAAAAACTTTTTCTACATTGCACTTGTTAAGATGCTTCCTCTGAGCTTTTCTCATATTTATTTAACTGGAGTACGTTTTTTTTTTAAGAAATCATACATAAATTTTGTTACTATTTGCGTAATCTTTTTACTATGCGATATTATGTGATATTTGTGATATTATGCGAATGAACAGTGGAACGAGATGATAATATAGATAATCAAAAATACTCCAAAACATTAAAATTTATCTCTTTGTTGAAACAAATAAGAGCGGTTAAGAAATAGTACGCCCTACTTTTGTAAGCAACCGAAATTTCAATCGTATTTTAAAACATACATTCTAATAAGACATACGTCTATTAATCGTCTTTAGCAACAAAATAAATGAGATTGTGTCAGTTGCATATTTCTATCCCTCCGTTTTCCCATCAACTTCTGGAGCAGATCAAAACAAAAATCAAACAAATAATCAACCACCTTGGCAAAGGGGTAAGTATAGTACCAAGTATATCGATTGCTCGCGTTACTTTCGCCGAGTTTAATCAGTCGGAGCAGCAGCTCACGGTGCGCGACAGATTTCGCGCCATCTTTTCGCACACAGCCGAGCCGGAGAAGAAGGCACTTGTGCACAGATGTGCACGAAGAAGCAGGAGAGCAGAAGACACACACGTACCTGCCAGCAGCTTTCTCGAGGTCGGCCTCAGCATCGGATGCTGGAGGTGGGACGTCGGCCGGCAGGTCGCTACCGTCCTCGGCCTTTTTCCCCATCCAGTTGGACACCTGGCTCGTCAGCCCGGAGAACATGGTTAGATTGCCGCTGCTGCCTCGGCCAACTGCTTCTACCTTACTATCGGACCGCGGAGTTCTTGTTTATCAAGCGACGCGAGACTGAGGTCTCGTCGTCGTCGCTGCCCTTTAAACGCTTACTCAGTTCTCACCACTGTCTGTGTATCTTCTCTCCTCCCGCACACGATTCGCGCCTCTTCTGCACCTGCGACTCTTGTGTTTTCTTTTGCGTTTCGTAAATCGTGACAGAGCCAGACGGAGAGAGAGGCAGATAGATATAGAAAGAGGGAGAGTGAGAGAGAGAGAGAGAGAGAGAGAGGTGGAGTTGTAGAAAAAGAGGAAGGAGATAGGAGAGATAGAAAGAAGAACGATGATAACGAGCGTTCGGTACGAGGCCCACGGAACTGAGCTTACGTACGAGCTGCGGCCCTTCTTTTTCTATATAACTTGGCTGCGTGTTTTCTCAACGAGTCTGCACTGTTGCCTGCTACTGCTGTACGCGAGCGCGCGCGTGCAGTTCGGTACTCGCGACGACAATACACCGAGATTACGGACTGGCTTGCCTGATGTTCTCTTCTTCTAATACTGGAGAAAAGAGAGAGGGAGAGAGAGAGACAGACAGTTGGGCCGCGATGCGGTGAGGCAGAGAAAGGGGACGGGGTAAAAAACACGCATTTCGACGGGCTGCGTGCGCGCGCAGCTTCTGCTGCGGAGAGGGATTATTGGACAAGCTGCACTTGATTCTTATGTGAGACGAGCGGGAATTCGAAAACTCCTTTACTTAGGAAATTTTCTAAATCTTTAAATACATTTTATTATTGATGATTAATGAACATTAGCTCCAAACAAAATTTTTGGATTGTAATTCGCAATAACCTCCTTGATAAATCCTTATTATTATGTTGATAACATTACTACTTCTTTTGTATTTGCATGATAGGTATTCTTGGGTAACCATCATGAATCATTCGGTACTTCCTGAGTCATATCAGAATATATCATAAAATAAAAAATCAAGACCCAATGAACAACATAAAAAGAATCAACGTAGCTGAAAATAGCTTACTGCAGGATTTTTTCACATCCTCTAATTCAAAGCTTAATATTTAATTTATATTGTAAATAAATTCATGTAAACCAAAGAAACACTATTTTCTTAATAATTTAATTTTTTTTAGCAAAAGAAAATGTAAGAGATTTTCATAACTTGTACTCGATAAAATTATCAGAAATGCAAACAAATTATATTTGAAGAATCATCCTCAAAAAAGTTGTAAGCTGAATAAGACTAAGGGAGAGCATATTTACGATTTAAACTAATTTAATTTAATTGTGCTTCAAAATACTAGGATATTGAAAATAGATAAATGAAAGCAAAAGTAAAATATAGTAAAATATTTAATTGAATAAAAGTTTGAAGAAGGTACACCAAATTAATTTTCTATCCTATATAGTAAATACATGAGAATAATAGCTTTAATCTATAGGAGAGAATTTTTGAGGTTTTATTTGGTTTCTTTTTATTAAGCCTCGTGCAAGTTTAAACTATTAGAACAAATGTATGATATGGCATTACAAAAAAAGTTGTGTTTCTACTGATATTAAAATTGCAATTTAAAATGCAAATAATTTTGACAAGTCGTATAAAAACATCAGTCTGCAATAATATACTATTTTGCAATAGTTGCAAGTCATATATGCACAGAGGACTTTATCTTCAAATACAATCGAAATTATTTTTTATATACAAGAGAAATTGAACATTTTCAAAATCATGTGCTTTATTAGCCGCTTTTCCCGTTTTATTTTTCTATTCGAAGTACGTCGGAAGATGTTACGGCGATGGTTGTTTTATAGATATCAAAAGAAATATTAAAAGCATCATTATATTAATTTCTTGGTGTTTGACTTGTGTTTCCTGGAGCTATAGGCATCTCTCCACCTTGTGTAGTTTCTCTTTGTGGGCTCTGCAACCAAGTACAATAATTATAATATAATAACGTTATTAATGATACTAAGTCTATTATATTATCAATGAAGAGTTTAAGATCAATATTACCTTTACTTGAATTTGATGTTTCAAAATTGCGGCCCTCAAGATTAACATTCGTGTACGCCTTTTATATTCTTTGCCTAAACTAATCGAATTTTTAAAGGTTGTGCTGCGCTGATCGACATCTTTGGCATATAAGATCTAAAAAAATACATTACATTCTACAAGAGTTCCGAGACATAATAAATACGAGACAGTAGATTTTTAAAATCCTTTTAAAGGACAAGTATTAAGTCCATAATTTAAATAGAAACAAACTATTCTGTTACCTTATTATGAGAATCGATACGTGCTTGAATTTGTCCATCGAGTATGAGCTGCATAAGTTCATCTTCTAAAGCTGAAACAGTTCTGTTAAATGCCGTCGCCATACGTCTCATATCTGCACTCAGATAAGGGCTAAAGTATTGAATTAACGCTCGGTTGCGTATTTGAAGATATAATGTGTTAACGTGAGGCGCAATATACAAATCTAGCAAAATGTTATCTTTAATCTCGTCAAGTAACTTCAAACAGGAGGCATACTTTGATTCATAAAACTTGAAAATAATGTCTCTCAATTGTGGTTCTAATTCTAAAAAGAGCTTGAAAGAGCTGCTGAAAATTACTTGTTTTTGTAATTCATGCCTGAAAGTAAAATATAACAAATTAACATTATTTTTCTAAATTATTTTAATACTTATATGTAACATTTGCGATTTTTTAATTATGTTAAAAATTTTTTTTTATATTTTTATATTTTTGCCATAATTATATTTACCTATCAAAAGTAGCTAATGCACATAATCCGCCATATAGGGCAACATTTCCAGGCGAGAGTATTTCAGGGAAGTCACAATGGTCAAGAGAAGCTTGCAAAAACAGTTTGGCTGCAGACTTGTACTTTCTGGTGGCAAGTTCTGCCAAACCAGCTGCAATCTTTAATTTAGTAACTATAGCCAGATTGCTCTCCTTTCCATGTACATCAGGAAAATCTGGAGTATTTTGAGCCTTTGTAACATAACTAATAACATGTGTCCAGTTTTCAAGATATATAGAAACTTTCAAGACGTTCCAACACATATTTACAACATGTTTGCCACTTGTACAATAGTCTCGAGCTCTAGAATAGCACTTGAGTGCATTGCCAAGATCACCGCAATCTAAATAATGATCACCCAAATCATCATGACCTCTTCTTATACTTTCTTTTATTGAGTTGCTTTTGTAATTTTTAAGATCTGTATCAAATTTCTCAAGCTTAAGTGCTGCTTTCTTTGATCGTGAGTCCACCCACATTTGATCAACTGTTGGTATATCCTGTGATGTAGACTGAGCGGCTACATCTGGTAATCCAGGAGCACTTAAAGCTAGTGCTAATTTCTTGTGAAATATTAAATACAGTGTAACATTATAGGTTGTCATTACATAGGTTATAGCCATTTTTAAAGCTTCAATTCGAAGAGTAGGGCAATGATCTGCTATGTACATTAACCTAAATAGTTTAGCGAGACCTGTGTAACTGTTTGCATACACTTCCAGATCCTGTAAGACATATAATACCATATAAACACATTATAATACTTTTCTTTTTTTTAAGCGGTAGCAAATTTCAGGCTCTTTAAAAGAATTATTACAGGAAGTAAAACGAACCAATTTATGCAAATACAAATATAAATATAAGTTACAAACCAATGTTGGATTTTCAACTATATATGGTTCTTCCTCAGTATTGTCATTGTCTTCAGCAGGTGCATCAACCTGCATAGGTTCAACTGCATTTTGTTGAGCAAAAGAAAACATTGTTCCTAACATGAATGTAGTATATCTCGACGAAAGATATAAATTATCCTGCAAATCTTTGAAATGCTTTTCAAGCTAGCCTGGCAAGTTAACCCTAATTTTAACATTAAAAGATTGATTAAATTGACATTTCAATTGAATAGATATTAATTTATATGAACGTAATTATTGAAAATGTTACCTGTTTGATAGAGTCACTTCTTTTGTTCACATTTTGACATTTTCACAAATTTATTACCTATCGCTAATTCGCTACGCCAAGGTACAATTATGGCATAAATTCGATTCAGTACACCCCAGCCTGCAGATTTAAGAATTTACAAAAAAAAATACCTATCGATAGATCTTAAAATGCTCCATTGATTGATAGAACTTTTATGAAGTGCCGTATTTTATTTTGCAAAAAAAAATCGGTAACTTTCGAATATTTAAATATACATATATCTCTTAAAATAAGGACTTTTTAAGCATGATTCGAATGTCAAAAAACTGCTCCGTGGCCAATAGAAAGTGCTGCGTAGTTAAAAACAGAATATTGATAATCTTTTATTTAATAAAAAATAAAAATGAATTTTTGGTTTAGTAAACGTGAACAAGAAATACAGCGCATGCGCAAAGTGTGCACACGCCACACGTACATGGTATCACGGTGCATACATCATAGATGTACTACACTATTACATATAGTAACCGTACAGTTTACTGTTTAGTAATAAGTATCCATATTATTTCATATTATTTCCATATTATTAATCCGGCGTTCGATAATGTATATCGCGATTCGCGTCGACGATTGAGAATCATCAATTTTCGATTTCGAGAGATAGATAGATAGATAGATAGATATTTGTTTATTTGCATATAAATACAAAAAAGATTGTTACAATGTACATATAATTGTATAGTATATATATATAAAAGACAGTCTTCATTTTTCGCTAATATAAATATTGCACTTAGTTTTTATCTATGATATCACAGCATAAGTTAACAATTTTTATACGAAAATCAGTCTTACACAAAAATAAGTCAATAAAAAAAATCAGTCTTAAAAATGTTTAACAGGTAATATCACAGAGCGTCTTATAGAGAGAGCGAGAGAGGATCGAAACGAATCGACGATATAGAGAGAAAGAATATTGTCTGCTATTATCTTAGAGCATATCTTAGAGCATATACTACTGGAGGCAGCTCCCCCAATCGCTCAAGTGTAGACGCGGTGGTAAAGTGAGAAAGGTATATGGAACTACATGCTGTCTCTCTCTGTCAATACGCGATTGGTCAGAGCAGGTTAACCTAACGCTGCCCCATATGACTGCTGTGTAATTCCACATGCATATGATACAAATATACTTCTTTGTATTTATTTTAAAACTTCTCATCATCTTATAGTTGAAATCAACAGTCGCTAATCTATTTTATAATATTTTAATCAGATCGAAAAAGGCTAGTAATCTGAAGCCTTCAATAGGGGGCGAACTTTAAATAGGACTTCTCATAATTATATCGGTGGACGGTGATACAAAAAATAGGTATAAGCAGAGATTAGTAAGAGATTGCCAGTGCCGTGTTAAAAAAGCGTGACTCAGATAGGACTCTAGACCTCCCATCTGATCAGCTTCTCAGCATTTTGGCTAAGATCGGAGTGTATACCTACGATCTGATCAGCATGTTAACTTTTTGGCTAAGATGGGAGTCTAGACCTACCATCTGATCAGCTTCTCGGCATTTTGGTTAAGATGGGAGTGTCGACCCCTCATCTGATTAGCTTCTTGGCATGGCGGATAAGTAGGGAGTCTAGACCTCCCATCTCATCAGCTTCTCGGCATGTTGGCTAAGATAGGAGCGTAGACCTACCATCTGCACAGCTTCTCGGCATGGAGGCTAAGATGAGTGTGTAGACCACCCATCTGATCAGCATGTTAACTTTTTGGCTAAGATGGGTGTGTATACCTACGATCTGATCAGCTGGTCGGCATTTTGACTCAGATAGGACTCTAGACCTCCCATCTCATCAGCTTCTCGGCATGTTGGCTAAGATAGGAGCGTAGACCTACCATCTGCACAGCTTCTCGGCATGGAGGCTAAGATGAGTGTGTAGACCACCCATCTGATCAGCTTCTTGGCATGGCGGATAAGTAGGGAGTCTAGACCTCCCATCTCATCAGCTTCTCGGCATGTTGGCTAAGATAGGAGAGCAGACCTACCATTTGAACAGCTTCTCGGCATGGAGGCTAAGTAGGGAGTGTAGACCTACCATCTGATCAGCTGGTCGGCATTTTGACTCAGATAGGACTCTAGACCTCCCATCTGATCAGCTTCTCGGCATTATGGCTAATATGGGAGCGTAGACCTACCATCTGAACAGCTTCTCGGCATTATAGCTAAGATAGGAGAGCAGACCTACCATCTGAACAGCTTCTCGGCATTATAGCTAAGTTAAGTGTCTAGACCACCCATCTGATCAGCTTCTCGGCATTATGGCTAATATGGGAGCGTAGACCTACCATCTGAACAGC
>UELU01137459.1:82500-86440 GCA_900490025.1 Megastigmus dorsalis | reverse complement strand
GTGTATACCCATGAATATTGTAGTATACATATGCAACTTATTGCGCATTTAATTGCTTATACCTACACTATCTAAGCTTGGTACAATAATCTACGACTGTTTACCACATGTTTAAAAGCCAGAAATTTAATAAGTGAATGAAGTGATAATTAAATGTGTCGGAACTAGGAATTGTCGGAAATTTTATATGTACAATTGTAGGTTGCAGAAATAGCCGAGAGATGGCAGCAGTCGTAATGCTTTAAAGTCTTTTTCCAATAAAGTTACTATTCAATTCAAAATATTTTCCAAATGCGTTTAATGCAATAGTTATTTGAGCAAGTTGTAAACAAAGTATTTGTAACAATGGAATAGTCAATCTATTTTATAACAAATTAAATTAATAATATTCGAATTATAAGGAAGATGAATCAGAAATTCTATTAGAATGAAATACTCTTCCCAGAAGTCTTAATGATTACAAATCGAGATGCGATTTGTCTCTTTATTTTACCAACTCATCCAACTCCAGACGGAGTCTATAAAAATCCTTCGATATATGCTTTTAATCGTTGCTTTCGCACGAAAAATTTGCGATTGCAGCTTGAATTTTATGACCAACATGGCAGTGAGTATAATCAAGCTGCATTCCACGAAAGCTATTGGTCATGAATTAGAACATTGACTCTTTGAAGGATTGCAAAGTCTTTTTTTTCTTGTTAATAAACTCTCAGTCAGCAATAGATAACTACGTAATTAAGTTTATGTTCAATTTTGAAAATTACCTACTTCTTTAAATTTCATCGAATTAAAAATACATTAATAGGTCCAATAAACATGCATAATAAGTCATTACGCATAAGAGCAGCAGCATACGTAAGCGGGTATTTTTTTTTTCAAACTCAGATACGTCATCGCACATATGTTTTCACGCATACGTACAAGTGGAGCGTCCCATATTCGCGAAGCCCGCTTCAATTACCAACGGTTAATTGCACAGTCATTACAGTGCGGGTGGCGGCAGGGAACGTTTTAATGTCCAGTGCCTGCTTTTTCCGGCGTAACGAGTTGTGTCCCTGCGCCATGTGACAATGTCACCGGAAAAATTTACATGGTGCGTTGGACCGTTTGAGGCTCAATTGTCTCGGTGAAGGTTGTCGCGCGAACAATGAATTGGTTTGTTCTCTTATCGAGGAGAACAAAAAAAACAAAGATTTGCTTAAAAAGAAAACATTGTACGTATTTTTTTTTTAGCACCCAAACGTTTTGAACAATAGGAACGATAACTTGTCAAAGAATATTGTTTATTTAGAGGCATTGAAATAACAAAAAGCCACTATATTTTTAAACTATTGTGATAGTTGCATTTTAATTTTCCGGTCAAACGATTAATCTTATAATAAGTTATATATAGAAAAATAATCACTTATGCACCAACTTAAAGTCAGAATCTTATTGATCGTCGCAGCTGCTATACATTAAATGATATAGAAATAAATAAAAAAAATTCCATTCGCTAATCCCCCAGTAAATAAAGATTCCGGTACGAACAAAGCAGCAGCAGCAACAACAACAGCAACAGCAGCAGCAGCAGTAGCAGCAGCGACAGCGGCCTGCAAAAGAATATGAAGTCAACGTCCCGGCGAGGGCCTGAATGGCATTCAAGTACGCGTGGCGCAGCTCTGGCCGGAATAATCGGAATATCCGCCGCGAGGAACAGCCGCGGATCAATCGACGCCGCTGGGAGGTGAGATTCGGCTGTTTCGCGGCCTTCGCTCTGACCGTATTGGAGGTCAAGCGGCTCCTTCTCATCACCTTAGAGATGCTATTGGATTCGCGAACGATTCGCTTCGCCGGTTCCCTCATGCCTCTCATCTTCAGCTTCGTCGACGTCGGCCTGGGCTTTCCCGTCGCCACTGTCGCCGTTTATGCCATTCGCAAGTACAATAACTTTTACCTGGCACCTTGTTTCAAACAGGGAAAAAGCATCGGTGCTTTTCTTAGCTCTCTTCTCTCGAAATAACTTTTTGACCTTCTTGGAATAGGTGCGTTAAAGGTCTTTCACACAAAGTTTGAATAGTTTATTTTTGGTCATCGTAAAATTTTATATACGGAGAGGTGAATTTAAAAAAAAAAGAAAGATAAGATGTTAGTGCCTTTGCGTGTGAAAAAATACCTATGAATAAGTACCAACAAATCCACGAGAATCCCAAGCCAATGACACGATCGTCCACCTCAGACACCAGGTGCAGCCTTGCTATCCGAAAATAAAGCGCATAATGCGACGCGCGACTGTGATACTGGCTGTTTGCGTGGTACTCAACGTCGTGACCATAGTCCTCATAGTGTGTCGCGTGAGCTTTCGAACCGATTTCCTGAGCCAGCTTTTCAGAAGATCCATGAAACTCTACGCTAAGAAGGCCTCCGACAAGGTCACCATCGACCAGCTGCAGCTCGATCTCCAGTGCTGTGGTGTTTCCTCCTACATCGATTGGTTCGACTTCGACTGGCAGGTATACAATCGAATTTACTGCCAGCCTGAAATAGCCATTTCAATTTTGTTCCTCGCGCACCGAGTAATCCAATACGCAGATAATGTAAAACGATTTGTCTATATAATTAATTAATGAACTCGATAGGGGGTGAACGATTGCGTCGATTGCGCGGACAGGGAGGCGGAGGAGGGAGACCAGGAAGACCAGGGGGGTAGCGTACCGTTCAGCTGTTGCAGCCAGCGAACAATGCTGCCGTGCGTTCACTCCGATATGCGAAAGGAGGATGAGAGAACCGTAAACGGTCACGGATGCGCAGCCATTATCAGCGGTATCCTTTACAAAATTGCCGTTGTCGGATACACGATGACAAGCCTGATTATCTTCACGCAAATTGTCATCATCATTTTCTTGATTAGGGTGCGTATCCTCTCAATTACCCTCGATATACCTGTATACAGTATACCGGGCAATTGCAACTTTTTCTTTCTCCCACGAACCTCGAGCGCATCGCCATGTACCTATATAGATAATCTTTTCTATTATACATCGTATAGGCCTTTTCTAACAATGAATAACAATGCGAATAACGATGAATTGGGAAATCCACAATGGGGTTATATTTTGCAGATAATAAGGAGAGTATTCCCGGAGATCTGCCCCGAGACTTGTCGTTGCTGCGATGATAGGTACCCCTTGTCTGCGAACGTCATTACTTACAGGTATATTCCAGCTCATCGTTACTTTCCTCTCTCGAAGAAAATTGACGCGAGACGTTATAAAACGAGACAATGCAATGCAGTTCGGACGAATGCTCGTCCCAGAGCTCGGGGAAACGGGTTCGAATCAAAACGACGAAGAAGCGGAAGACTTGGCGATGTCCGATACGCAGGAATAAGAAGTCCCGCGGCACCGACAGCTCAAGGTCCTCGTCGCCGACGAAAGGCTACTCGACCACCACCTGCACGAGCACCTGCAGCATCGACGGCGACTCGTCAAACTTATCCGTGCGTCTCACCTCGAGTCCCGGTAGCAGTGCTCCAAAAATTACCGAATCGGCTAGAATTCCTCTCAGTGCTCAACAGCAACATAAGCTGCCTGCGCAACAGACCAAACAGAGACGGTGAAGGTATGACGTAAGGTAAGGTAAGGACTTTTTGTTATATTCCTAGCTGTAAATTATTTAGGAGGAATGGAAAACTAGCTGCGGTTTCTTTCCTCGTAAGCTACGTCAAAATAGAATGTTAAAAACCATTTGCAATATTTTATTTCATTTTTTCTGATTAATGCTTGAAACTGAGCTGAATGAATATCATATCTTGCTAAAAATGGTTTTAAAACGTTGATTCATTGGAGAACATTTTTCACTGTTCTTTTGTTTAATCACTATTCATAGAATCAGTATAGTTTGAAAATTATATAGACAACAAAGCATCGCGAACTCTTTTAAATACGTTACTTTTTTTAAC
>UELU01137459.1:0-80000 GCA_900490025.1 Megastigmus dorsalis | reverse complement strand
GGATTTATTTGGTGCGCCGCGTAGATATGCGCTCGTGTATGAATAAGGCTGTGATTAAAGAGTGCAACACTGACGAGATGCCGCGAGGAAAACGGAAATGCTACACTGAGTAAAAAAATTCTTTGAATCTATAAAATAATTGGTTAAATCAAGAAGAAATATTTAGTTACTACACTCACAATTTAATAAGTTAAAATAATTAATATTACTATAAAAAATAAGTTTTCATTGCCGTAAGTAAATATTTTATTAAATCAATAACTGATTTCTTCTTGATTTAACTTACTTTATCATTCGGCCGCAATGAAGCTGTTCTTCACCAAAAAAATTTTTATCTCAGTATAGTACAGAGAAATATTTAAGTTTGCTCTGTAGCGATACTCTGTTACAAACAATAAATTCATATTAAAATTTTGTAATGGTTGCCTATCTAACTGTTGGAAATAATAATTAAATAAATTACGAAATAAGATGGAAATAAAAATATAAATATTGCTAAATGAATATGATTACTAAATTATAATTGAAAAGCTAAAAGTAAAATAAATTTCTATGCAGTTCTTGACAAACTAAAAAGAGTTGAATCACTAATAGTTTTAAGTTATTATACAACGACTTGATAATTTTGAAAAAATACAATCTCACTTAACAGGTTTCTCCGTGATTTTTGTTGAAATAAATGTTGAACGGATATTGTAAGAAAATTGAACTACATAATAAATGCAGATTCATAACTTTTTTTTAAATAATAGAATTTACTACGTCGACTAACGACTTTTCCGTGAGCTATCACTACCATAAATATAAAAATAAATATGAAATGAAACGCCTCTGATATACTTATTGCGTGCGTGGTCTCAAAAGACGTTTTCAAAAACTTTTTTGCATATACGAGAGATTTAAATGCCATACCTATATTTAAATCACATTTGAATATATCACATTTATTTCGCTAATTCTATTTTTTATCAAATTAGAATTTTAATATTTGCCATTTATAAAAGTGTACGTAATGCATTCTCTATGTAATACAAAATATTACGTGATAGTGTAGTCGTTGTTCTTATTTCGCACACAGAATATTGCTCCATTCGAATTACCAAATTAAACATCTATTTAAAAAATTTTCTTATCTGTACTTGTTGAAATAAGAGTCACTTGAATTTCCCTTATATAGGAATTCCCAACATGAACTTCCTCTAGTTTAAGTATATCACTATCATTCGGTGGTTAAATTGCGGAATCGAACGTATTTAAAAAAAACTGTATTCAACCGCCAACCGGCCGACCGGTCTCTCGTACTCCAATTTGAAAAGAAATCCATTCATTTTCAATAGCTGTCGCTAACGGCGCTCTGAGCGCCAGAGATGTTCTGCGTGACGTCAGTGTCACGTGATCCACGTTTAAAAACTCAGCCCCGTTTCTGCAACTACTGAACGACTCACGAGACAAAACCCAACGTGACCGCTCCAAAACACTTTCAATCCAGTCTCATTCCAAGAAAAAAATTAAATAACCTAAAAAAATCTAAATAATCGAGTTTGTTATAAAAAAAAACAGAATCTTCCATCTGCACGTACGCATCTTAACCAAAACTGCATATATGTATTCATACATTTGTATCACATCACATTTGTACAGTATATGCAGAAGCAGAACCGTACACGCACACATAATGACCGAGTGCGAGAATATACACAAGTCGGAGGCGAAGAGAGTTGAGAGCCGTTATATACATTTAAACTTAATCATGCGCAAACACAGACGTACACACACACGGTCACGCACACCGATATACGTATATATAGACGCCCATGCACGCACAGCGGCAGCGAGCACCGGCGCTCTCTCTCTCTCTCGGTCGCGGCCCCCCGCCATTTCTCGCTCGCTCGCAGGCATCAGGCAGGGGAGAGCTGGCGAGAGGAGCTCGGCTGCACGGCTCTTCAGTTCTTGGTCGTTCGCCACCGAGTCGAGAGAGTTGTAGCATGTGCCCACCAGTCCGCAGCGCCGCCACCAGCCGCACGCACGTCGCCGTCGTCGCCGAGGAGAATAACAAGCAGCAGCAACAGCAGCAGCTCGCTCACAAGCTCCTCACCTACGGCTATCGTTAGCGATAAACCACGAACATAGCCAAGGCCTACAAGGATCCACGCGATTTCTTCCAGCGAAGCAGTTGTCGATTCCTCGTCTCCAGATAGTCTATACTCTGTGTGCGCGTGCCAGTGTGCGTGTGTTTCGTCCCCGTGAAAAGCCGCTTCTCACTTCTCTCTCTCTCTCTCTCTCTCTCAACAGTCTCCCAACTACAGCAGCAGCTACAGCAGCTCCCCTTGACCCCTCTACAACTGTACAGGCAGACCGGAGCCTCGTGTGTATATTCGAGGATCGGAGCGGTCGGCTTTTCCGAAGAAAAGCGCGCTGCAAGCGTCCTTCCTTTCAGTAGGTATATTGTACACACCGCACCGCTCGACGCTCTTACCCTTCCACGGCTGCGTTTTCCGTTATACACTGGGCGGCAGCGGATAGAAAAAGCTGTGCAGCTCTCCGCGAATCGAAGCGACACTTTTGCCATACAAATCGGAGCATCGAGAGAGAGTGCAGTAGGCGCACGTACAAGCACTGCATAGCTGCGGGCCCGTACACCGCGGACAGGCAAGAACAGCTGACGACTGAATTTCTTTCCTCCTCCTCGACGTACTTTCTCGCCGAGAGATTTTCGCTCGGTGTGCGTGCTCCGAGTAAGATCGCCGCTCCGCTACCTATACGAGCATCTCTTCTTCTCGCGCATCATAAACTCGAGTGCGGCTCGCGCTCCCGAGCCAAGAACTGCAGTGGGTATAGTCGGACCGAGCGAGAGATCGCCGAATAAGGAGGAACCGCAGGGAGGCGCAGGCGGACGAGGAAAGGAAGATATATAGAAAAAAGGAAGAGCCGAGAAGAGATCGAAGATGAGCTGCTCGAACAAGCCGGTGTCCCTCGCCAAGACCTGCGAGACTCTTCTGAGCAAGTGCGAAATTCCGATCATCGACCTCGCGCACGTGGGTAAGTCGACTCCCTCGCTAACACACACACACACATATATATATATAGAGAGTAACACCCACACTCGCGGCTGCCTTCATTTGTTTATATTTTCTTGAGCTTCTAGCTCTGTCTGTAAGACGCGCGTACGTGCAAGTGCAGCGAGACGTAGGCGCGAGGATTCTGTGCGCACGCGACGTCTCTATTTTAGCCGAGCATCGCAGTCGAGAGACGACCGCATATATAATTTCCTCGCGCCGCGAGGGCAATTGCATTCTAAATCGAGCGTCCCGACCGTCATCGCTCGCCACGAGCCGATCGTGTGCGATATACAAACTCGCTTTTCCGCGTTTTTTTTGTCTACCCTATATGTGTCGAGTGAGGAGCTGCGAGTGAGGTCGGTCGAGGTCTTGAGAGCTGAAATTAATGAGAATGCTAGACGTGCGCGGATGAGCGATGCGGAGCTGAGGTTTCTGGTTGCCTCGGTGGACTCTTCAGAGATAGTTTGGAGTTATGGGTTCTTTTTGGCCTTGTTCGACTAGCGCTGGATTATCGAGTGTGTCGAAATACGTGGGGTACAGCTTGACCGAGTTCGAAATGGCAGATACGAATGTAGATTCGTGGATTTTTGGACATCGTGTTGGGGTTCGAATACTTATCCGTTAGTCAAAAATGATGAAACTGCCACCGACATGGGTTATTGACTTGTCGAGACATACCAAAACATTATGGATATACCGTATAGTCTATTTTTGCAAACTTAACTAGGATACTAAAACTCTCAGGTGTCTTTGCACTTAATGAGTTCCATGTTTTTTGTTGAGTTTATAAAAATAACGCAGTTGTAAATAGTTTCTTAGAAGTTTTAAGAGAGAGAAAACACTGAACTGACCGTCAGGAAAACATTCAAAACTATAGTAAATCGGCGAAATAAAAATCAAAGTTAGATAAACAAGGACTTTGATGATCTTTAAAAAGAAATTGTTCTTTTATTCTTGTATTTGTATTTAATTTAAAAATCATTTGTTTGCGTTACTGCTTACGATGTTATTACTTACTAAACTTCCATAGCCATAGAGAGATATGTTCATATAGATGATATCAACATTTTTTTAAAAAAATCAGTATTCAAATAGGCTGTGGATGAAAATTGATTGCACACGAAATTGAATTTTCCAAATATAAAAATAGCATTTCAAGATTCTAAACATATCAATTATTACAATTATATAAATACAAATTTGAAAAATGTCTGGGGCGTTGTTAATACAAAGCGTTATACTTAGATTTCATAACATATTTATAAATAAAACATTTCTGCCTGTAATTTATACACGTCTCAATCTTTCATAATCTGCAAATAAATATAGAAAATACTATGCGCAACACTTAAAAACTGCGAATTACAAAGAAAAACAAGCAAAACATTATTTCATAACCGCGACTCAGTGTCTATACAGAACAAGCGTCGGAGTCTCTTTAAATCCAAACTTTAACTTCCGCACAAAAGAAACGCGCAAAACAGTCAATATACACTTTCATCAGGAAGGTAAGATTGCGATTATCCAACCTCCAATGCATCATTAGGTCATCTCTTTTTTTTTTTTTTTTTAAAAAGTCATGACTCGTTTGTTCCGCGTCTCCGCGCGCGAATAATAGGTTTCACGAAATCGGGCCATAGGTCGAGCAGCGATGAGTCCGTCTAGTGAATGTTGACGCTAAATTCAATATTGTATGAATATTGGTATTCTATATGTATAAATTATAAAACTTTTTCAAGAATGTTGTAACTATTGCTGCTTAATTTTGATAATAAATAAAAAATACGAGAAAATTCGACATGCGAATTTCGTCTGTAATCTAATTGTGTAAATAATTTTACTAAACAATTATATAATAAATAGAACAAGTTCTACTAAAAATAAAAACTTTTAAAACGCTTATTAGACTAGCAGTTTTACCCGCAATAATTGGAATAACAATAAAAATAATGTTTTTTTAAATCCTTAAGGTATATATACCAGTTACTCTTAAGCGATCAGCACAGCAATCGCTTTCAAGGCGAGTACTGTGGCGAAATGTAGTTGTAATAGCTGCGAGAGAAAATCTATACCTATATAACATATACCGATTGTAAAAATCAATCATGAAGATATAGGTGTAGTATACAGCGTTTCGCGACAGTATATCAATGTTATAGTTAGGGAAATTTTTCCCGATTTTCTTACCGATCGATCCTTGGCCGATCTTTGAATAGATTTCCTGCAGAAAATTATATGTTTAACGAGGAAAGTTACGTACTTTATATCATCTAGGCCACTTTATTGTAGTGTCATGAGAATAGCGCTCTTATGTAACCTTTTGAGGTCAAGTGTTCTTTTTTCTTATAATAACTATAAAACGATGCTAGAAAAAATTTGTGATTATAATTTAAAAATTTTGAGAGTACAGAAATGAAAATGATTTATTTTTATTTTCTCTAATTGTATGAATGCCGTCCTCAGGTAACATTATACATGATACAGTAACTTTCTAATAAAATCGCCTTAGAAAAATTAATGCATGAGAAACTTTTACCAGCTTTTTTACATTATACAGAAGAAAGTGCACTTTATATATATATATATTCAATAAATCTTACAAATTCATCTCTCCCGCAACAAAAAAAAGTATGAAAAGAAAACCTTACAAGATGAACGAGAAAATTAAAAAACGCTCGTAATCTGATGGTCCAACTGAAAGAAAGTCCTTTTCATCGGATCATACATTCTTTTTATTTCGATTCCACGTACACAAAGCAGTGACTTATTAATAGACACTTTCTCTCGAGTCCGAAGAAGAAGAAGAGATTACAAAGCCGTCCAAGACTAGCTACGAAATAGCTCAGAGGTTAAACTTCGAGATAGAAAGAGATAAAGGAGAGCCAGAGATGCTTGACCGTCTCTGTCCGATGGTTTGCTGAGGCAAGCTTTGCGATGATTCAATTCCTGAGGGAGTGAGTGAGAGAGAGAGAGATTGACGCGTTCGCCCGGCTTGCATTATGTAAAAAGCCGCGACTACGTTCCATTTTTACTCTTTTTTTCCTTCTTTCTTATTTGCGCGCCGCCTGGACGAGAATCCTCGGCGTTATTGCACAACTGTGCATGTACATATGTATCACACGAACGCGCGTCGATTTGATCGATTCGCCGCGTGGAATCCGATTAGCCGCATGCGCGAGGAATGGGACCGTTAAATCATTGAGCGATATGTGCACAATGATTTTCTTCTCTATACAGCTGAGACGAATGAGAATCGAGGGTATACGAGGGATCCTTTCGTAATGTACGAGTGGGTGCGCGGAATCGGGTCATTGGGATTTTAGCATTGTCACATGTATATTGGTTTGGGTAGCAAGAGCGAGGAGAATTCTAATTGTACATTGAATGATCGTTTTTTTTTGTTCAGTGCCGATCCAGTTGCAGTGTCAAAAACTTTGTAAGATTATATCCGATCTTAATTGGATATTTCATTCGGACTTCAACAAAACACCAAAAAGTTACACGCGGTCCAAATTGAGAAAGTTGCGCACCGGTATCGGTATCATCCACAAACTCTCTGCATACTGTCTGTCATCTCCAATGCACCAGAAACAATATCGTCAACCAGTTGATCGTAGGTCATTAGCCCAACCGATGCACTGTGTGCACCCACCCGAATTACCAAATTTCAGTCTCCTCAGACTTGCACAGTACAGCTCGGAGCCACAGCTGTCCTATATATATCGCTTGGAAGGCGTTCACACGTACCCCATGCGACACTCGTGCCTCCCACAGTTCCACTTTGCGTATCCAAAAATACGGGGAAATCATCCAAAAATATCTCTCTGCTCTCTCTCTCTCTCTCTCTCTCGAGGGATATTCAGCATTGCTCTGCAGTCGAGCAGCAGCAGCAACAGCAGCAGCAGCAGAGATAGAGAAAGAGACAGCTCGAGAGGAGAAGAAGACGAAGAAGTATCGACGACGGTGGCGGCATCGGTTGCCTGGCAACGAGGCGATACGAGGTCAGGCGCCTGCTGCAAGCAGGAGGTGAGTCCCCGGGGCCCGACGTTCCCTGCTGCCTCTGTCTGCGTGTGTGCTGCTGCAGTCTGTGGTGTGCGTTGGTTGTCCGTTGTGAGGTCAGAGCCCCTCTCTCTCTCTCTCTCTCTCGCTCTTGCTCTCTTTCTCTCTCTTTCTCTCACTCGTTCTCTCGTTCGTTCTCTCACAAAGGGCCCCTCCCTTTTTCGCCGACGTCGGCGGCTTTCCCCCCTTGCAATGTGTATGTGTGTATGTGTTTATGCGCCTGCAGCAGCAGCAGTGCGATGATTCTCCCGTTCCCTCTCTGCCCGTTTCTCTGTCTCTCTCTCCCTTCCCGCAGCTCGTGATGCTCACACACGTCGACCCTTGATGGTGTGGCCGTGTACGAGATACATATATGCGTGATGTCTCGGGTGTGCATTGGCTCTGGGTGGCTCTGTGGGTCTCTGGATATCTATCCTTTTTAATAGCGATTTATATACTGCATTTTTCATAATTTATTGGTATTCTCAAGACTTTTTTCATCTTGGAGCATGATTTGCCTGTACGTAGTAAACTGATCATTTTTTGCTTCGACGGCCAACTCTGATCGAGTTATGATTATTAATTGTTTTTTTTTTCTGCACTCTGCATTTGAATCCATAAAAGAACTTTTTAAGGTTTACGTGATATTATATAGTCTTAGTTTTTTTTTCGGAATATAATTAATGTAGACTATATTTAGATCTATAACAATATTTAGATGAAAGCAAGAAAAACACGTATGCAAACGCACGCCAATCCCTATTTCAGATAAATAATGCACCGTTCGCATGAATCACCAAAGTCAGAATAAGTCGGTTTGCAAAAAGAAGAAGAGAAAGAGAGAGAGAGAGAGAGAGAGAGAGAGAGGAGCATTAACGTCTCTGGGTGGTACGCGTGCATTTAAATCCATACCCCCCCCACCGTCCGTCATTAAAGGAACCGTACGACAGCGCACAAAGTAGAATCTTGTACATGTTAGTGCAGTACAAGGGAGTGCAGCTTTCCACGTGTGCGCGCATGTGCTGCACGTACCTATACATGTACAGAGGGGCAGTCAGTCGCTATGACACCTGCCGACTTACGTCTGGCCCTTTGTTCTGGCCTCGATCCTTCACCTTCTGGGCTCGAAACTTGCTTTCTCTCTCTCTCTCTCTCTTTCTCTCATACCACCCTCCCTACTTCCTCGACTGCTCATGCACGCTTGCTGATATATACTTATACTCACGCGAGAGAGAGAGAAGGCGAAACTTACAGCAACAGCGTCCTGGTTGTCCGAGGTCTAGGTCCGGGCGCAACCGCTTCGTACGTCGCCCTTTTACCGAAACCGTACATCGCCTGTACTTGCGTATACGCATATATACACATAAGCGCGCAGTTAACCCTTCCATGGTCGTAACGACCGCCATTAAATCGCACTCGCCGCTTTTCGACTGACGCGTCGAGCCGAGCGCCATTGCTGGATCTTAATTGATTCGTTTATTAATAATTTGAGCGATGGTGCTTGTAAGCTAAGTGATATACATTCTGAGCTCCTTTTTTAAATGTTGCCGCTGGATTATCGTTTTATAAGTTTTTTTGATGAGATCGGCCGATAAAATTGAATAATGGAAATCTTGATTGTCAGTTTAGATTGATGAGCTTTTTTGTTAAGCGCACTCCCCGCTGCACGCATTGTTCTTATCGCAGTTTGTTTAGTTTCGTTAATAAACCTGGTTCAAGATCAATTTATTTATAGATCGGGTTAATTTGCGAAAAACGTTTACATATTGCATACTGACAAGATTAATGTAATTGCACAAATGTAATTACTATTTTTTCAATCTATTATATATAGAATAAAGATATACTCTATTACTTAACATTTTCTTGATCGGTGTGAAATAACACTCGAAAGTTTTACTCTGAACATTTTTGAAAAGGCCAGGTTTACATGTTTCGTCTAAAGTATAATTTAACCCGAATAGTTAATTATACAAGGAATTATTTAATTTAAAGTTGATTACTAATTGCAATTGGTATTAAAAGGTCTTTCAAGCGTGTAATCCGAAGGATAAATTTAAGATTCGTACTCAAATGCGATTCGTAATTTCACGGATGTAATGGTATAGCGATGCCTCTTATAGTTACCTCCTAGTTTGGTGTCGACCCATATTCAAGTTTCTCACGTCTGTGTACCATACGAAAAAACATGCGTTTTAATCGTATGTACCGATGAGCTTCAAATATTATGAGCGGTTGGAAATGTAATTATTTGCGGGCCATTTAAGTGATGTCACTGCATGACGATATCACTTGTCGTGACACTTAAAATGTGTGTAGAGGCACATCATTTTGAGCTCATTCTTAAATTTTCAAGGAAACACTAGCCTCTGTCTATGTTCTAAAGATAAAATTTGCATTTGCAAGTGTGTCAAAACGGCGATGCTTGACTGTGCACTATTTACATTTTTTTCGCTATTAGTATATATACCTAAGGTAAACATATACAAGTCAAATGTATTACGCTTTCATGAAGAAGGATTCATCTTATCTCATGGTAAAGCATAGTCAAATCTGCAAATTACAAATCGTTAGTATTTAACTGGAAACATTGAGTCATAGACATTACTCAATGCATTCAAGCAATTATTCTCTTATATATATATATATATATGAATGTATAAACGCATCGATTCGTTCAAATAACTTTGCGGTATTTTAATAAGCAATAAATTCAGGCACGATCATCCGTATAGACTTTTTCGTCGCAGTGGCCACATTGTATCGAAAAGATCGGAGCTGATAAACAGTTGGAGAGGCAAAAAAGTACAGAAGTATAGCAAGCAGATTAAACTTTCAACGAGCGTCTCGCTCGCATCTTTTTCCCGCCGAAGAATGCTACCGAGTCATTGACTTTGAAGCAGCGGCGCACGAGAATTCCATACGAGAAGATTTGGTCAAGCACAAGGATCATTTCTTTTGGCATGATACTCAATTTTGTTTCGTTTTGCTTCAGCCTCGCATGCACACACGCACGCACACACACATATACACACAGCGCGGTTCACTGCGAGCCCGAGGCTGTGAGAGTATAACACACAAAGCATAAAGGTTGTCTTGTACTCTCCGCGCTCTAGCGTCACGCATATCTTCCGCGAATAATGGAAATATATATTCGAAACGTCGTATATCCATACAATTCTCTGGAAGGGGGGGGAGGGGCAAAAACGAAAATAAGCACTTAAGCGTTGTTTCCAATTCACGTGGAGCGCGGACTCTTTTCGGTTTTCAGCAAGACGCGCGACCCCCAAAGAATGAATGAAAACGCGGCGCGAGAAAACAATTTGCAAAATGAGCAGCCGCACGTTACATATACACGCAATGGCGTTTGGCCTGTATGCCTCGTCGCGGCATTCCATTGAAGGAAAAAAAAAAGCGTCCCCCAAGGTGAGAGTTATTTGCCATAAAATGGGCTTTGCAAAAATCCGTGAAAGTGTCGTAAAAAGCGAAAGAGCGCTGGCGCGTGCTGTTGCTGCTGTTGCTGCTGCTGCTTATAAGCGACTGCAGCTCCGCGAGCGCGCGCGCACTCGTTGTATATATACCTAATACTGTGTGAAACTGTCGCTCTTACATTTTCTCTTTTTTTTCCTCCCTCTCTCTCTCTCTCTCTCAATTAGGATTTCGTAATAGCACGGCCCGACACGGCCATTATTCAACTTTATAATAACCTCAGCTGTACACAGAAATGAATTATTTATCTTAGAGAATGACTGTTGCAATGCGAGAAATAATAAGTCGTCAACATTAAATAATTAAAGCACAAATTAATGCATATATGCTGAATGTTATTGCTTGTCAATGGCATTCATAAGACATTCCAGAAATTTTACATATAAAATTTCCATTCTGCATCGCTCAAATCATCATGAGTCCCGAGTGTTCATTGCCAATGACAAAAAAATTCCTATACAGAAAACAATAATTATAGGAAGATTTCCTCGTTCATAAACTGTTGCACTAGTAACGCAGCAGCAACGTTGCAGCAGCGAGAGCAGAGCAGAATTTTAAAGTCAGCGCGGGTTATTAGGTCTCGATGATCGTCGCAGTTGGTAGGACGACGGAACACGAGATCGGTGGCAGCGTCGCGATCTAATAGCGCCGCGAGTGCGATATTGGCTTCTTTTCTCGCGGCGGGCAACGGGCCAACGCTACCAGTGGATCATCTCTCTGACGAGCTTCTCCTGCCTCCGCCTATATATGTATATCGATATGTTGTAAGGTGGAGTATAGGTTCGTCGGATGTGTGTCGTGTATCGATGACGCGACGGCGATACGCGAGACACTCGTCAGTGAATTGCTCGGTTGCGCCCTCGATTGCGCCGACTTTAGTAATATTAGAGAGGATTCGCTTACAGATTTTTAAGTGGTTTCTCTCCATAGAATATGTAGGCTCTTTTTTCTCGTCAAGTGCGAGCACTTGCAGTTGTCAGAATTCAATTGTATATACAATATATACGATCGACGTATGCGAAAGAATAAATATAAATATTTTGCTTCATTTACATGTCCACCAAGCGTGTACACATTTTTTTTTTAGTTTTAACCAATAAAATGTACTTTTGTATTTGGTATACATTTGAGGTATATTATCTCGCGATGCGTAATCAAGGACTTGAAGAGTTGTAAAGTAATAACCGAATACATTATTACATTTTTATAGACTGTTATAAAAGACTCTATATAAGTTTATAACGGCCCGACTGATATTCTTTTATCAGAAAATTGCTATGTTTGTGTGACGCCATAAAGAATGCTTCAAATTTCATATTATTTAAACGCCTCTCGTTTTATTAAAACAAATATTTCGATTGAGTCAACGGAGGTAAGCATGTTTATACTAGGCATGAGCAGAAACGAAAATAAAAGAATTAAGTATAAGCAAAATACAAGTGCTCCCTTTGTCATTGTAAAATATGAACAATGTCACGTCTCGCTAAATAATCTAAATCTAAATAACTACATTCGCGCTCGAGCTGAAATTATAATTACTCTTTGCAATATATATCCAATTCTCCCTGAAATCACTTTCATTTTTAGTCTAGTCGCTGATTATTTTAAGCCCTACCCCCGATAACTATTATTATATCAGACTACGCAAACTTTCTAGAGAAGGCGCCTATGCAGACTAGACGTAGACCTCACCCACGCACATCGTTACAACGGCTCGTACATCACCAACGAAAGACGCGCCGGAAAGTATAAATCCGGAAGTAAAAAGCTTCCCGCGCATTTATGTACGCGTTTGTCCGCGTGTGAGCATACGTATCTAAAGCGTCGAGGAATGACCAGAATAGACCAGCGAGCGCAATTTCATTGAAAGTGTGTATGCACCTATGTATGTATATATTTATATATATATATACACGCACATACATAAGCTTGTACATGTCGAAGGTGTGCAGGCGCGGGCACAACTTGTCGCGGATAAGTGTATGTGCGTTGACCTCGGATTGCGCAAAACTTTCGAATTAATTTTTATCGCGGCGCGTGCACTGCAGTGTCTGTGTGTGTGTGTGTGTATTGTGCATGTGTGTGTATATCAACGTCGCGCGAAAAGCTTTGCCGGCACGCGAGACGGTTTAATTGATCGGGGAGTCGATGGTTTTCGCACCAACAATCTGCGGTGTACATGTGGATAAATAATAGTAAAAATATGTGTCCAATTTAATAAACATTACTTATAAGTAAAGTGGGATTTTCATTATACAGCATGAATTGTCTAATATTTCAAGTTACACGGAAATGAAATGATGCAGTAATCGTTATAACCGCAAAAAAATCTTCATATCACCGTACATAATTTGTGAGATAAGGTACGCGTTTCAGTTTGATCTCGCTTATATAAAACATTGAATTACACAAACAATGCAAAACAGAACGCGAGTTCTTTACTGCACATGTACAGAAAACGTATTTAGCATCCTGCAAGAAAGAAAAGAAAACAAGGAATCGATGATTCCGATATGGTTGTAATTTATAGGCCGATTCCGGCTCTCCGCGTAACACATTACATTGATAAAACGTTCGATTCTCGCGCTGAAACGAATTATACCAGATATCGGAAAATGGCATCGCACAGAGTGCGAGAGAGAGAGAGAGAGAGAGAGAGAAATGTAGTCACATTTTCCAATTCTTTGTGGCGACTGTTATATATTCACTGTACACACATTCTTACGAGTACATAATAGTTCGTTAGAGAAGTCAATTTGAATCTGATAGAGCGATGCTGCGCACACAGACTCGCATGATTCACTCGTTTATCAGCCATTTCCGCGAAATTACTTGGCTTAATTGTGAATCCAATTATCACGGTACACACATTCGGACGTTAATTGAATCTTCAATTTGAAATTGTGCCGCCGCTCGTGACCTACGGCTAAACGCAGTGTATTTCATTGCACGCGCCCTCAGGGAATTCTTTGTTTGTATCCGTTCGTTATGTATGTAGGTGCTAGTAGTTCTTTCCGAGAAGCATCGGCGACTTTCCGAAAGCGATTGCGATATATGTGCAGAGAGACTGCGAGAACGTGGCCGTACCTATGTATAGCGACGAAGAGATTCCTGCTTTATCGGCACGCGTGCATGACATACGCGGTAATATTGATAGCGCTCTATTTTTAACAAATCTCTCGGTCGTCAATGAACGACGATAAATTATTTTTGCACCGATATCGCGGCGACGGAGGCGGCAATGAATTATACCAAGTGCAGAGTTCGATTGCTTTATATAAATTTATAATAATATAATTCAAATCTCTCATCGCCTCTGTATTAGGTATATATTCTCTGCTATTGTTCCCGATTTACACATTTTTCTCGGTACTGCGGTCTGACCCACTTATCTGGCAATTACTATGATTTTCTTTCTCTCTCTCTCTCTCTCTCTCTCTCTGTCTCACTCCGCAACCCGCACGTATTAATAAACAAGAAAAAGAAAAAGGGAACGAGTATATCTATTTCAAAAGTATAACAAGGCTATCCGATTTTTCTAGCCTGTGGAGCAGCAGCAGCGACAGAGTACGCATACGCAAATTCTCGGCATTGAATAATTTGGAATTGTTTTCGTTGCCGTTCAGAAAGACGCATAGAGTTCGTTATCCGCCTGTTTAAGAAGCGACAAAAGCTGAGGAAGGAAAAAAAAGGAGGGAACGAGCAAAAAGAGTATACATAGGCCTTTTATCGGTTCTCGTCGTCGCGCAGCTGGCAACATTTTAACCCCAGCGTAGTCCGAGTATTCGACGAGACAGGAAACGCTCGCTTCTTTTCTCTCTCTCTCTCTCTCTCTCTCTTTCTCTCTCTTGCTCCTCGATTTTTCTCCTATATCTTTTTCTGTCAAGCTGCGCTTCTCTATCTTTCGGCCTCGGCCTCGCCGTGCGTATGCGTGAATGCATGTAAGTGTGTGTGTATATATTTCCCTGTATGTGTTTGCTCGTCCGGTTTTTCTCCTCCTCTCTCGCGCTCGCACTCCGAATCAGATGGAGAATCTTCGCTCCTTTTTTTTCGGGAACAAAAAAAGTTCCTCGGCTACTTTCGAGTTCCACTTTTTTCTCCCTCCTCTCGAGTACCAACGATGCTTCTACAGCAGCATATAAAAGTAGGAAGAGGCTGGGATTGTTATTTTCCGCTTTTAAACCTACATCGTCGAATTATATAATATTTTTTCCTTTTACGATTCGCGGAAGGAGCGGTAAAAGAGACATGCTAACAACATTAAAACGACAGGCATTCAACTGCTAACGATATCGCTCAAACCGCTCGTCGACTTATTTACAACATTATCAAAGAAACGTCCGCTAACATCGGCACTATCTTTCTTTCTTGTAGTTCATCCGAACGCTCGTAGGTCCATCTGAAAATTCACAAAACGTTAAAGTCAAATACCGAGTATGAAACTTGAGCTTAAATCATAAATCCAAACCAAATTTGGCTTAAGTATATATAAACTCTTCCTCGTTCTCGATCCTCATCCACTCGCTCAAGTGCCACTCACGTTCACGATCAGCATTCACCAGCTCGCGTCGCGATGCAAATTCTCAAAGTCAAATCCTTTCCGGAAGTTCCAAGACCGTATAAGCGCTGGTCACTTGTTGGAAGGAAGACTATATATCGTACAAGTCGAGTGGCCGTCGATGGTCTCGCGTGTATATAGAAAGGACGACTCGTGTCGGTTGCACGGAAAAGAGAATATGCATTATAAAGCTCTAACGCGGCGGCGCTTCGTCAGCAGCGCTTATCCGGCCACGTGAAGAGAGTGAGAAATTCGCGCGCCTCATGTGCCGAGCGCGTGTGCACCATTCCTTTACCGAGCGTTATGCCTCTCTCTCTCTCTCTCTCTCTCTTTCTGTAGATATATATACTCATTAACAGTGAGGGATTTTCGTTTTTCTGGGACACGACATTACCCTGACTTCCTGGTTAAGTTTACAAAATTTTAGTTGTACTCTAACTAAAAGCGTTGCTGAATAGACAAGATTGATGTGGTCAATTAGCAGTCCGGTAATTTTTCCTTATTTGAGGATTTGCGCGTCGCTATGTATGCTGCGCAAAGTCCTTCAAATTAATAATAGCTTAGAAATTACGAAAAAAGCAAGCCGCGAATGAGTTTTCATTAACGGTAACGAAAGACGATATAATTTAGACGAGAGGACGAATAATATATATACGATTGGTCCAATTCGAAACGAATCGAGTCTCATAATTCGCGGTATAATATGAGCTTATTTCCGCTCGCTGCGTTGCCGCCTTATCAGAGCCCGAGATCGAATTCAAGGCTAGCCTCTACAATATGTGCCGAATAAAAAAAGTCTCACACACACACACACACAAATACACACATATGAGCAGCCCAGTATAACACGAGACTTTGTAATCGCTGTAATTGTTTTCCCGTCGCCTGCATCTCCATTCGATTCATAATAATTATCGCCTGCACGTCTGCGTCTCGGCCGACGAATTCGATCATTCCGCGGCTCTGTTTTCGCGCGCGTGCGATCGAGAGAAGATTACAATGAGCACGTGGTGTGCCGTCGTGTTTGCCAACAATGCGCAGCCGAGATTCTCGATAGCGCAATGATGCACTCGATTTGTTTGAGGCCTTTTCGCGTACTTATAGGTTCTATTACGGACGCGGAGTTAAAGTCGCGCATGATAATACGAATTGATTATCCTCGTGCTCCGCATGTGCTCCTTCCGTTTGGCCTTTTGATTATATCGATCGAGATCGATACGAGAGACGCAAAAAATGGCGTGGCAGTAAAAAAGGCGCCTCCTTCGTTGACGTCAGGAATCCAAAAGTGTTACAGCGAGTGACGTCAGTGGCTCACAAATATTTGTAACCGTCTGTATTTTGTTTTATCTCTTTGTTTTATTATACTAAAGTCTGCACTCAAGTCCTGCACTTTGCTTACATGGTCTTTAATACGATAACTTTGAAATCAATCAATCTTGTGCAATAACACATTGGTTTAAAATGTCATTTCCACGTAGATTCTCAATCAAAATTACATTTCATTAATTGCAATGAAAATTGCGGTTTTAATGACTTATTAAATGTAGGTTGTAGTATGTATGCAATGAAAGGATAAGTGTAGAATCGGCGCCTATTATGGAATACAGACATTGACACAAATGGTATAATCACACGCACAAACATTATACTATAATACACACACACACACATGGACACCGGAGACGGAAGTCCGATCAGCTGTTCTCCTCGTGATTTGTTCTCGGCGCGCAGCGACGATGACGAGTTTTTTAAGCTGCAGCGAAACGAGAAAAGCTTGGAAGAATTTTTACAACGTGCTTAATCTTCCACGCGTTGATTTGGCTCTTTTACAACCTCTTTTTGCCGTTTCGTAATAACCAATTATGCACAATAATGCGCCGTATACATTATTTTTTTTCTCTTCTCGAACGCAGCTAATGTTAAATAAATTTGCATTTTTGCTACTCGCCACGAGGCAATTATCGCGGTACGAACGAGCATTGCCGCATCATTATAAAGTAATCTGGACGCGGATAAGTAATCGTTCGCTGCATTTCGCTATAATTTTGAAACCATGCATGTAAAACGAATCGTCGATAAAAAACTTTTCCATCAAAGCTTTTAGGAAAAAGTGTTCAGTAAATGTGCATGGAGAAAAGGGTATTTTCCAGAAACGCGTCTTTTTAAAAAAAACGAGAGATTTTTCTATAAACAATCCAAAGAGCGATTCGCTGGTGCATAAAATAGGTATACAGTTATTGAGGCGCTGGCAACGGCGGCGGCGGCGGCGGCGGCGGCACGGCCTGGCGCAGCGGTTTTGCATTTTTACCCCGCTCGAGAAAAGAGCCACAGCGCGCCAAGTGTATCCATTACAAAATAAAATGGACAAAAATTCGTCTTATTAAACTACAGTTAGATCAAGTGGCTGTGGAAGTACGTCGCGCGGTGCGGCATTATACACTTCCTGAATTCGATACAAGCGCACCGTTTAGCTCGGCTCGCGCGATCATCGACGGAGAAAAATCCTTGTAAACAAATACTCCTCCGGTGCCGCCTAGGTGAACAGCTAGGAAAGAAAAGGACTAATAGTCGGGCTCTGCGGGCTTTTCCTGCAGCTACATAGCCTTTTCTTTTGCTCTCGGCTCGATTCCGGGCCGCTCTTCATTATCGAATTTCCAGCTCCGTGCAGCGAGATCTCGATCGAATTACGATTTCTAATGCGCCGCCGATGTGCCGCAGACTAAGTAACGATGTTATAAATGGAAAAGAAATCCGCGACGCTCCTTTTCGCGCTAAACCTATCCTATATATATACACGCCAATATCTTTTGTTGTGTGTACATATACGGCGAGCATGCAAATGTCCCCCTCTGAGAGAGTTTGACTGCAGTGACGTGTTCGCGCCTTTTAGCGCCTCGTTCTCTTTGACTTTGCTTTTTGCGCTCGAGCGACAAGTGATTTTTCAAAGATTATACTTTTTCTGTTGGTTTCAGAGAAATGTTCTAATTAGATTCTCGGTCACGTGCAGTGGAGGAAACACCAATACGAGATTTTAATACGAAATAATAATGATGTGTATAAATATATAACGATATTAGTATGTGTGATCCTAATTATAATACAGATATTCTTGTCCTTGAATTTAAAATGCATGGTAATTTATACAAATATGACCTGTAAACCATTTTAAAAAGAGAAAAATAGAATATGTTTTTAAATGCTAACATTTACGGCAATAGAGCTAACATACCAAACTGTTTATATTGCATTGAACTGAATAAATCCTACAAACTGCACCATAAAAAATACAGAAAATTTAGTGCAGTGTCACGCATAAATACTGCAGTCGCATGTGCATTATCATTTCATTGCTCGCGCCATGCATAAAATCACTCTGCTTCTACAGCGAAGCAATCCTGCAAGCTACTTTTACAACACTTTTTTTTTTGTCGCATTCACCCGTATATAAACAAGATGTAGCTCGGTAAACAATTAGCCGCATTCCTGCTTGGTGGAAATTAAAAAAGAAAAAAAACAAGAGAGAAGAAGAAGTAACGCATAAGCGCCGTTAATAAGCGTAACAAGGGATTCACGTTCGGGTGAGTTCTCGCGCGGATCTGCAGTAGCCGGCACTTTTCACGTGAATCAAGCGTGTTTCCACAATAATGCACCAGGAATGCGATATGACGTAACTATATACATGGGATTTCCCCTCCTCCTCTTCTCTCTCTCTCTCTCTCTCTCTCTCTCTCTCTCTTCTCTCTCTCTCTCTCTCTCTTGTGCTTACTTAGTGCCGATGCGCGCTATATTTTTTTCAGGTGCGAGGAGGGAAAAAAGCCAGCGCTTCGCGTGGATAATAGAAGTGTTTATACAATTATCGTCACGTGCGTGCTGTGATTGCGGATGTCTCGTTTTCTATGCCAATCGTATGTTTTTGTTGCGGAAGTAAGCAAAGCTTTTTTCGCAATCGGATTTTATGGTACAAAATAATCATGAAATATCCCGAGCTCATTCTCTTTATCGTTAATTGAAGAACATAGGTTTTGGCAACGATAAAATATCTTCCTGGTAAAAGCAAAATCTCTCCTACGCTATTTTTCCTACAATGCATACATATATAGACACTGAAAGTTTCCGTACTTTAGTGTGCGAGTGTATAGAAGCTCGTCAAGCATTAACACATCCATCTAAAACTTTCGCTCGCTGTGTCATGATTTCAAAACGGCGGCCCAGCCTCAAAAAAATACAAACGGAGCATTAATTCCGAGAGTTGAAGCAGTCGCATAATAAATCCCATATCTGCACGGCTCATCGTCGGCCAAACTGATTCGACTTTCGCAAATAAGCGATGGGGCCGCGGCGCTGCGAGGCCGATAAATTCAAAACCAAATCTCTGCACGAACGAACGCTACGATTACCCGCACCAAGCGGTACCAAGTCCGACGCAAAATATATTCGACAACGACTCCTCCGATAAGCGAACTATCAGTTTTCTCAAACGACTTATCGCTCAGATGTATATACTTTCTAGCCGCACTGCCTACACACGCGCTTCTACCTCTGCTATGAACACATGTATATATATAAATACCACAAGTGCCGTGCGCAGAAAATTCATAAATACACACACGCGCGCATTTCTAAAGTACACATATACTTATATATATATGTATTCGCGACTGCAAGTCCGACGTTGCCGCGCGCGGCGGGGAAAAGCTACTTTTACTCGCGGCCTGAATTATATTTGCTAAAATGCGCCTGGCCGCGCGAGTCCTTTTGTTCTTTTGGGGCCTTTGCCGCCTACTCGTATTATACATCTCGAGAGTATAATTCGAGTTTAGTGCACATGTGCTGCTGCACTTGTATACCGCTGTGTGCTACGAGAGCCACATTTCCTTGGTGTTTTACAGGCCGTCGTCAAATGTTCAAAGAGGAATTGCGTGGGGCTAACGAGGAACGACGCGTCGCTTCGTGTATGTTTTGACGTTGGATATATATTTGAAAAATGAGTAAATAACGAGTCCCTCCATAATTCAAATCTATCGTCGTCGTTTATGAAGCTATTGAGGAAAAACAATTTAATGCTAATCATGTAATGTTAATTTTAAAGTTTATTCAATAAACTAGATCAGATAGTGTAGTACTTATACATTTTTCAAAGAAAACCTTTTAATATTTCATTTATTATCTGTCGTGTGTTAAACCTGTAAACTTTGATGATCACGTGTGTGAAGAGTAATGTAGATCTTTCTGGGCAACTGATAAATTTTAACGACTGTATTTTCAAGTTTGATAATGACCCATCATATAAAACTCTTGACCTTGAGCAAAGCACTGATTACATGGTCGTAAAGATACATCGCTTACACCAATCGATGTACTGAAATATCCTTCGAAAAATCTATAGCATTACATTTTTTACCCAAAAATTGCACGTCGTGTACTTTTCAAAAATGCACGCCAGCCAAGCTTCAAAGCTCGCTTTCAGGAAACTTCCCGAAAAAGACAATTATATTCAATATTCAATGCGACTATACGCAAAAGAACGATTAATTCCGCGACAAAAGATGAACTACCGAATGACGCGGGCTCTCGCATTATTATCCTAAAATACGAAGCGATAGACCAAGGAGGAGAGAATTCGGGGGGGAGAAATCGGGTTTTTTTCCGCTGTAGACGTCATCGCGGGGACGTGCACGAGACCGTAGATCTCGGGGAGGAGGTGCGAGCGCACACGAGGTCCTAGTGTATAACTCGAGTCCGATTCGATTGAGCGCTGACCTTGACGTCGAGAGACACTACTCTACGACGAGCGAAATGGCAATTCGAGACAATTAGAATACATTAGACTGCTCCTCCGTCGCTGCTTCTGCTGCTGTTACTGCTTGTGCTGTCTTCACCTTGGCTCCCGATTATAACGCCCTTTTTTTCGGACATGAATTTTTCACGGGACTGTATACGTCACGTTTTGGGCGTCGCGCAGCTGGACGAGCACGTTTTTTTTTCTTAATCTTCACGTGCAAAGATCTCGTGCGGCTTGATAATGAAGAAGAGGACGCGTCTGTGTGCGAACGGAGCGGGAAATCCGAAGGCGATAATAATTTTTTACAGGCTATTACTTTTTCTCGACTGTGTGGCGGCGGTAAGAGGAGCCTAGGAGAGAGAGAGGGAGACAGAAAGAGAGAGACAGAGAGAAATAAGAGAACGAGCGCGTGACCGACTCTGCACACTCGAAATCAATTCCTTTTCTTTATCGAACGTCTGCAAAAGCGACTCTTCTCTACGTCCATTCGTTTGTAATTATTCGTTACGCCGCTATTATCTGGCCGCGATGCGCTAATAATTCAGAGCTAATTGACAGTTTCCGTAAATATCTCTTGGAAGCGTTTAAGCTGAAGGTGCGAAATTTTATAATTGACAGTATTGATACCAGACTTGTACAACTACGTTGTTTTTTGTTTTTTTTAAACTAGTAAATATAAATCACTTTCCAATCATTTGTGACATTTTAAAGTCAGAAATAATCTGATGAAAATGTTGAAGTAAAGAATAATAAGCAGAAAGTTACTACACCAGACATGAACTATCATTTCGGAGAATTGCTTAGACAAAGAATTGATTTTCGATGATCGCTCATAGCGCACAGTTTGATGACTAACAATACTGCGAATATATACAAGATAGAGAGAGAGAGAGTTTATGAAAAAAAGACCGCCGAACCCACGCTAAGAGTAAGAGCCTACATGTATATACACACAGTGCAGCCCAACGGCTATGCAGAAGGGGTGAAAGGGGAAATGGGATTTTTTCCTCTTCTTTATCGTGCGTAGCATAGCGAAAATAGGAGGAGAGAGGAAAAGGGGACAAACACATTCGCGTCTCTCTCTCTCTCTCTCTCTCTCTCTCTTATGGGCCTTAAATCAAACCTACGCTCACCTACGAGAACGGCGCATAATAAACTTGACTTTTTTGCGCAATAAAGCGCAGTTCAATTGCGCGCTTCTATGTACTCGACTTCCCGTTCTCCCTCTCCCTCTCTCTCTCCCTACCTTTCCCTTGTTTCTTTTGGTTTCGCGACTTATCTGCAGCTATTATATATACATAGGCGTCTTGACGTGTGTAGCGCGATTAGATTTGTTAATACCGAAATTATGACGAATCCCCTTATGTATCTGACTCGATAAAAGTGCTGCCTAAGTCTGATTCAGACTCGCGAATTCGATCAGAATTATCGCGTGTGCAGGCCGCACTTATTTGTTTGCAATCGTTACTCATCGCTGCAGTTGCGGAAACGAATGCCTATACAAAAATTCAAGGAAAATAAATAATTATATTTATTGCAATCTTTGTGAAGATTCGCTTTTTTACTATTCAGATATGGATTTAATTGAAGCAGTGCATGTTTTTTATAATAATAACAATCGCTCAGCACTGCAGTCGTCAGAGTGCGGGAGTCACGCAGCGAACTAATGCTCAGTGAGTAATTTCCTGATAACTGAGACGCACCGTTTAAAGCTGCACACAGCGAGTCTACACCCACTCTGTCCTCAAATAAAATCAAGATCTGCACTGCATACAATTGAGTATCCGTATATGGAACGAAATACGAAATAAACGTTGTGAAAAGAGAAAAAAAGTGGTTTGGTCCTGTGTCTCGAAACGGTTTTCATTGTTAAACGGCTCGATCTGAAACGAAACGACAAACGAGCGAAACACACATATTCGTTATCGTTGCCGTCAGAGTCCATCTCTCTCTCTCCTCTCTCTCTCCGTCTTCGTCATCCGCAAGTATTCCGCGTTATCGCGGCGAGTGACAGCAACACAAACGGTGTAAGCCAATCATCCCCTCCTCGGGAGCAATCGGAAACTTTTGCCGAGACGATCGATCGCTGCTGCCGAAGATACGAGATCGCGCTATTTTACCCGCCGCTTGTATATATATCTAACGATTCGACGACGCGCACGGCCATAGTTTCGATTTAATGGATTTTCGTCGACCGCTGCTGCACATGTGCAGCTACTGCTGCTGCTGCTGCTGCTGCGAATCTCGTTCCGGGAACTATAATTCAATGAGTCATGAGAGGTGTTTGAATTTGCGACTATAGATTTGCGTAACTGTCTGTCTCTCTGTGTGCAGTACACCCGTGAAACGATTTTTCGAGTGCTTCGCGCGGGGCGAGAGAGTGGAAAAAGATTATGGGCGGAATACTGGATAGAGAATCGGCTTTTCGAATGCGCTCTGATAAAGCTGTCGTACTGTGTCTGTAAAATGTTGATGCAGATAAAGCCTCCGCGTCTCTATTGTCGGCGCTGATGCGTGTGTAATTTTTGAGACTTTTTTGTAGACACAATCTAATGTGTCTCCGCGCGTGTATACGTTTGATTATTAGCTTAACTTTGTGTGGGATTATACGATATACGAGCTAGCGCGGAATCGCAGGCGTGAAAATTATTCGATTCGTTTAATCCAGAACGAAAGCAGCACTTAAAAGTATAACAACGATTTGCATTAAAGGTGTTTAACAAAGATAATAAGCGCAATGGTAATAAAGATAATGACAAAATTGAAACAAGTGTTGCTTAGCGTCACTTTATTTATTCGCGCGCAATATATACTTTATCGGGTTATCAACGATATCGTGATTCTCAATACGCGTGTGCAACAAAATGATATGTGCAGCTCCCCAAGTTCAATTTGAGAAATTTCAAAATTCAATGAATTAATTTCTTCAATTGGGCAAATCGATCGAGTGGATCGTAAGAACGTGATGCTTATAATACGGTCTCTATGCTATCTCGAAAAGCGAGGCCCGAGAACATAGCAGCAGCCATATTACACCCGTTAATCGGCCGTAATTTAGTTGTATCTCTCGCACTCTCGTTTGCTCCAATCATACCGCGCGCACGCAGACACGGGACCAGCCTTTTCGCCTCGTTAAGCTCCGCTCGACTCCGCTGCTGCTGCTGCGGCTGTTTCCCGCCTCTTATACACACACACACACACACAGCCTGCACGCGAGAACGAATATTTATTTTTTTCAAAAGCCGCGAATAAATCAACGAAAGATTTCAAGATCGATTTACAGCCTCCTCGGAGCTGCTGTGACTCGGTGGCTGAGGCGGTGTGCTTAGTTTGCGCACCGGCAATTAATCTCTCGCCGAGTGATTCGCGTCAGATGTGCCGTATATTACGCCTGTGTCAGCGGGAGGTAGCAAGGAAATAAAAGAGAGAAAAAAATGTGCCGATAATTAGCGCGCGCGAGCAAGCTCGTCTGTGTGTGTCTCGTTGTCGCGCAATGATGAGTGCCGCTTGTCTGTGTGTGTGCGTTAGTCGGTGTGTAGCGCCGCTGGAGCGAACTCGTGGATATAGTTAATCAAACACTGATGAGTGTCGTAATTTCAGTGCTTTGTCTCGAGATCTGCACCTCTTTCCTTTTTTTATGTTACTTTACAGCTGTTTTTACTTTTACGGTCGAGCAGCTTTTTTTCTTATCGGTGGTATACTCGAGCGATATCGATGCTGTCACAGCTTTATTAAAAAACGATTGACTGTGATCCGAATTTAGAAGTGTAGCAGTTTGCAAAGTGTATAATTAAAGCAGAAACATGTAAATTCGAATGAAATGTAAAAAACTCATTTAGCTTTATTTATTCGTTTTTGATTGAATCGTGCGTAGCCTAGACCAATTATTTAAAACTTGAAGCTCAATCATTTGGCTTCACCTGCCAGTCATTAATAATCGTTGTATATTAATTGAATATTTTTTATAAACCAAAGCAATTGAGACATAACGTGCCAATAAATGTCCTTCGTCCAACCTGTTGTCACAATGACGTAGTGTCTTTAATTATTCAAGTTTGAAAATTGAATTAGGTTCAATCGAATAGCTCCACGACCAAAATAGTTGTAAGACGCGGTGTCGATCTTTCGATGCGCCATTGAAATGATTCTATAGAAGCGACTCAATCGACCCCACGCGTCCATTCACAAAGCCAAAGCCGCATGTAAGTATAATGAAAAGCGATCCAAAAATACATTACTCCACGATTCCGCATGATGAGTAATTCTTAGTTTCACGGGGAAATAGACACGCGATTCGAAGAAGACGTGGAAAAAAGCACACGATTGAATGCTGGACGTCATTGGGAACGAAATCCCTATACTATTTTAGCAAAGATTCTTATTAAATACTCGTGATCTATCTGGCAGAATAATGTATTAATACTTCTTGGATTATTTATAACTATAATTTAATAACGCTATATAAATGTTGAATAAATTGCAATTATTTGATGCCAAATCGTAAAGATCATTTTCTCTGTATTCAAAATTATAAACAAAGAAGAACCTTGATTTAAAAAATAAGTACTACAATTGATAAAAATTTAATTTCGTCAAAAACTATCCTTCATGCCACTATTATTAAATTTCAAATTCTTTCTTGTAAGAATTATGTATTTAAAATATTTAAAATATTTAAAAAAAAATACGAACTTGTCTTCAGCTTTCGTTATGCATTGTCCAATGATTTAAACAAAAATTTAAATCAACTTACAAATCGTAAAACAGCAAAACATAAATTTTAAAAGGAAAATCATTCACTTTGAAATAGCTAACCATTCGGCTTCAATACATCCTCGTTTCGAAACCCAAAAGTTTGCATCACGCAACAGGTCGTATACACAATGATTTTTTCGAACCCAATATCACCCACCAGAGCCCAAGAGAAAGTGCAAGAAACAAAAGGCAATTCCAATATCATCAAAGTCTCGCACGCAGCTCTTAAGTCAGAAAATAATCTCTCGGCGCAGAAGTAAAAAAATCGATTTTCGACCGAGAGAGAGAGAGAGAGAAAGAGAGACAGGTGAAAGCGATTGCTCCCGAAAAAAGAAAGCCCAGAAAAAGATAATGACACATTGGCCCGATAGACCGAGTATATAAGCTTCATTCACTCGCTCGCGACAAAAAAAAAGACCGGCAACATCGTCTCGCGCAGCGTTATCGCTGCATAAGTGCACGTATGCGTATATAAGAATCTCGATTTGGCGCAGTGCCCTGATCCACATTCGAGGTCGCGGTACACTCTCGGAGATGAGTCCGATTTTGCAAGAGTAACCGAGTCGCGCAAGACCGAGGCGTTTTGAGGCGAATAGAGAGGTGATCGGCTCTCGAGTGGTGAGAAGATGCGTTATGCAGTCGTTAAGTGCGAGCGAATCGATATAGAGGCTATAAATGTTTGTATGCGCAATAGATTCCTCTCTCGGGAATTGGTTTCGGGTGGATTCAACTGCTCTGCCGATCCGAGACGTGACATAGTAAAGTAGCTCGTAATCAAAAGGCGCCGAAGATATCGCCTTTGACGCTTCGAAAATGAGAATCATAATATTTGCTCAGAAATGATGTAACGAGCTGTAGGTGTGACAACATTATTGGAAAATGCTCTTCGATCAGAAATTCCCATTAAAGTGAAAGCTTTATCGATGCTCAACCTTTCTTTCACTCCCTGATATAGAAATCGAATTGCGATGTTTATGAATAAAACGCTAGACAGTTAATCAGGGATTATAACCACTACTCGGATTAAAATGCTTTTTTCTAGTAAAGACTCCATCCATGAAACATTTGCTAAAAGATCAAATAATGGTTTTAATTACTTTATTCGAGTGTCGAATTCGCGGCACTATATACTATTGCAGAAAAGAAGAAAAAGGAAAGGGGACCGCGTTATCGCGTTATCTCTCTTCAATCTGCACGTAAAACATCAACGTCCAAATACAGACGTGTCATTTTGTACTTCTCGAAACAAAGCGATAAAATAGACAAGTGAACCCCCGCGACTGCGACAGATATTTTGATAAGAGTTTGATTATTTATTCGCAAATCGAGCGTTGCAATATACCATACATGTGGCGCATGGCGGCGACATACAACGCGCAAGGAAAGTGGAGCGAAAGTAGGGCCCCCACTTTTTATCGCCTTTATTGTGACACTCTGCTTTATTGCGGTGGTGTAAAAGGAAATAAGAGAAATGAGAGAGAATCAAGAGAGAATCAAGAGATTAAGTTGCCTCCAACACATCGCGGAGAGCTTTTCGTCCGGTTATGTAAAATGCGATTCCGCCGCGCGATACGGCTGGAAGTTTACTGATCTGCGCGGATACATTTATTTGAAGTAGCTGACGCGCCATTGTAATGGTCAAATAGCTTTATGACACAATCTTGCTAGAATTCGCTAGCGAGAGAAAGCTTTCATCAAACTTTTTAATAAAACAGGACAGTCGTAGGCTTGTGAAAATATACCAAGAAATAAAATACACAAAAAAAGACGCGGGTTCTAAAGAATCTTTCTAAATTTCGCACAGGCGTTCGATGCACTCGACTTGGCGCTCACACACACACTACGCACGCACTCGCAGCTCCTTCCGTTTGTTTCTATTATTACCAGTGAATGGTATATCCTATTTAAACACTCGCTCGGCTGCCCCGGATCGCGTCCCACGCGTTCCCGTCTACTCACCGTCTACTCTCTCTCTCTCTCTCTCTCTCCCTCTCTTCCCCAAAAGTCGTCGCTATTCGCAGCATGATTTAAAAGTCACGTGTAACCAATGGCCGCGGGATGATATTTATGCGGCTCGTCAATCTTTCGCGAGTGCGCGCGCTTTATTGCGAAGTCGTAAAGCGAGTGTATAGATTGAAAAATGGGGGAAGTGCGGGGGAGTCGGGTCGCAGTGAGTGAGCGATACTTTTTATATAGGAGGACCGTGTGTGGGGGGAATCCGGGTGTCGAGATCCTCGGATCATTTTTAATTTGTCGACTGATTTGATTTACACGCTATAGAAGTTATGATGCGTTTCGGACTGCATAAAAGAAAACAGCATATTTTATACATTTAGTAGCTGCTGGAATGTATTAATGAAAGATTGGGGTCGAATTATATTTTTGACTGTGAAATGTTTTTATTGCAACGCAGGTGAATAACTTTAGATCTATTTTTGTGTACCAGCGTATATTTATATACTAGAGTAAAAATGAACAAATCTTTTAATAGATAGCTTTGATGTCAATACATCACTGTATACTTTGACATAACAATAAATTGACAATGTATCTTTTAAAATTTTTACAATATAGCTTGTTTCTTTTTCCATTAAAAGTCTATAAAAAATATTAATTTAAGTACACAGACCGAAAATCTATAGAGATTATTAATAAACTCGTTCTTACACTGCATTTTACTAAGTGTACATTGATTCTTGAGTACAGTCTCACTATTCCATTAATTAACCCAAATATGTGTAACCTCCCACTACAGAAAATAGTAAACTGCAGCATATTGTGAAAAGCGCGCAGCGTTCCCCCAGAAAGTCGAGCACTCAACTCTCTAAATTTGAATCAGAAAGATTCAGGCCACTGCTCGAAAATTCCCGGCGTATTATATATGATGCACTGCCATCGCCGAGAAACAGACGACCTCTCACTGTAAATGCATGTACCTATATTTATATAACTGCAGCACTAATTTGTCGAGCAGTCGCGCTCTCATTCTCACCGATTCAAATTATGCGAGAGCGAAGTAATCTCCCAATTTTATAGGGATAAAACATCGCACTGCGTGCTCTATATATAGATATACCTATGCATATAACGACGAGTGGGCCGAAATGGTGCATGTAGCGAGTGCGAGTGCGAGTGGATGAGAGAACCGTTAAAGTGCTGGAGCAGAGAATGGCATAATAATGAGGCTGTCGTTTGGTGCTGGTTTCAGGTACGGAGCGATGCCCGCAGAAGGGAGTGGTGAAGCAGGTCGCCAGCAAGCTCGTCCAGGCGCTCTCCGAAAAGGGACTCGCCCTCCTGGTGAACCATGGCATTCCCGACTGCAAGGTACGGACACACGCTTACACCTCTCCACATACTCTCCTATACACTCTATATAGATCCGGTATACCCACACTCCTCTACTGCTCAACTGTTGCTTCTTTCTCGGAAGTGAGAGTCTCTGCGTATGTGTGTGTGTGTAGAGAGAGAGAGAGAGAGAGAGAGAGTAGCTCGCGTGGGAAACTTTGGGATTTTGAGTGATTAATGAGCGAGATGCACGCGATATCTCAGGCTTTTTACAAATCTTGCGCTTGCGGCGTTGCGCCACCTTTTTACTCTACACTTGGATTTTTATACGTGAGGTATTTTTTAAATTTTTGTACGATGTATGCAAACTCTTAATCGGACATTTTTCAAGTATCTGCTATATTATATAAAAAAATTCATAAAGTACTGATATTAGTTGGGGCAAATGAAATTCGATATTTTTCCGTTCTACAGCACGAATTAGATCATTACAATGGAATTCTTTTAAAGTGCGATAATGAAAACACGATAATGAATTTTGATTAAAGCAAGCAATTTTATCAAATGCGACTTACGTGATGAGTTTTTTTTAAATGACGCTTCCGCGGAAATAAATACGAGATTAATGTATTTGATAACACTTTTTACGATTTGTTTTTCGATACTGCTGCTGCACCCTGCAACGGATAATACATTTATATTTATCTATTTTACAAAAGAAATATATTTTTACTTGCATTGTGAATCACTCGATGCGACTAAAAAAGATTGTATAATAGCTGAAGTGTATAAAACTAGCTAATAATTTTATGCTCGGCCATTGCGCAACCAGCAAAACAATAGTTTATAATACACGAAACTAATATGAATTTTAAATGCAGTCTATGTAGGAATCGTTGGCAACAAAACAATCGAGCTCGTGACTGTACAGACAATATTTGAGCACCAATTCCAAACGAGCTTGCGAGGAAAAAACACTGCGCAGAATCAAACCCACGTACTTACACCCCCTACGATTCATTTACAAATTAATATCGAATACGATGAGAGCAGAGTGACACACGCCGCACTTCAATCCTTCCTCTTACGATAAGCAGCGGAGCGCACAGAAATTGTGTTACGTATAATACAGTAACCGCGACGCACTTGAACGCCACGCTCGTGTATACGTATACAAACTATCATCGGGAATCGTTACACAAGAGAAAGAAACGACCTCGAGGGCATGGAGAGAAAGAGAGCAGCGATTCTCCGAAACTCGTCGCTTTCAAGGGCTCCAAGCGAGAGACGACGCATTTTCGAGAGCTGTTTAATTTGTGGGTATCGACCTTGCTTAATAATTGTATCTTATCGCGGGCCTCGCGAGTAAAATGCCTCGGGATCTGTACAGTGCATAAATAAAGCGTCGTCGCGTGGACGAGATAAATCGTTGTGCTGCAGCTGCGCGCTTTCGATTGAGGAACGCGTGTCGCCACCATCTTTCGGACTAGCTGATTTATTTTTAATTCTCTCTCTCTCTCTCTCTCTCTCTCTCTCTCTCTCTGTCTCTCTGACCTGTGCAAGCGTACGCGTGGCATCAACGACATATACGCTCGTATGATATCTTCGGCGAGCTTTTTTTTTCTGTTGATGTATTGGATTTTTTTTATCGTTACGTTATCGGATAATGACGAGCTCTTTTTCGCCAACTGCCGCTCGCGGTTATACTTTACATTGCGTCAGGGATTTTTACTTAGAAGTGCGTTTGCGAATTGATAAATGCGAGAGATTGAATCTCCGCTGCAGGAGATGATGTTTTATTCTTTGAGCTTGAACGCGGTATACTTGTATATTGATTGTTGTGTTGTAACGAGTGATTATATGCACCGTAAAATTAAGAGATAATGAGACTGGTGATTAACGACTATTAATGTAGCAAGCATTCTATCGATAAAGAGGTAACGTTACGTGATTAAAATTAATATTCATTTTTATTTTTATTTTGTTTTACGTAGAGAGAGGGAAAGAGAGAGAGAGAGTGAAATATGGATTAATAAAGTGGCGATTCACTTGACCACTGATGAGCCTTTATTGGGACTCAAATAACGCTCATGAAAATCCACGACGACAGGCTCGTTGAAAATTTTGATACTATGTATCGTTTGCGCGCGGCGCAGCGTTTTATACCTCGACTCTCGTAAAACTTGCATTATATAGGGGACCGTAAGAGCTCGAATTTTTCGCGAAAGAGAAGATTCCGTACGAGGCACGCGCTCGTCAAAACGCAAACTCTCGAGGAATTTGTCCGCATAAAGTAAATACATTAAGGATTTAGCGCTTAAGTTTCGATCTACGCAGCACGAGCTAAGAAATAATGCAGGGTTTGATAAAAAGTGAAATTAAAAATTAAACGTGTAATATATACTTTCCAATTTCCTAAAAAGGTCATTGAAAGGTACTAAAAAATCGTTTACACTGCTCAAGAAAAATATTACTTCTATATGTAAAAAAAAAGAAAGAAATATGATATTCAAAGTCAATATTTTCTTGGCTCAAATGTTTCTTTTAGCACCACTTATAGAAAGAGCCGTCCGATTTAGCAAATTTCTTTTCCGACCGTAGAGCATCTCTATAAGCGAGCACTTGAGCTTTAAAGTTCGCGCGTCAAGCTAAGCAACAAAAGAAGCCGCGAGACAACAATAAAGCAGCAGCTGGTGTCTTAAAATAAATGAGCCATGCACAAGCAAAGTTCACAAAGAAGCTTATAGTCCTAACGTGGAATTTTGAGAAAAGGAGCAAAAAGCGAAAGGTGAGGGCTCCAAGTGTCGAAAAGAGGGAACGAGGCAGAAAAAGAAGATGATGCGCGGCTGCAGCGGGCTTGCCGGCTCTCTATGGACCTTTTGCTCCCTTAGACCCCATCTCTCTCTCTCCATTTTCGGCGCGTCCGGAAGATCTGGAATCGCTGCAACGTCGCGAAAATAGACGTACGAGGCCGACATAAATTGGTCGATTGGGATTTTTTTCCAAAAAAAGGCGTGCAAGAAAGAGAGAGAGGGATTCGTAGGGCCGGAAGAATTCGCGCAGTAGATTTAGCTCATCCGGCTTTTTGCGAGCTTGGCCGTAAATGGAAACGACTCGATGGCGCCGTTTTATACGAGCGTACATTTTTGGAGAGAGTTTCAAAATGTTCAAACTTTTGTTCGTTTGCTAGTTTATTTGGAAAAATCGGTTTTGTAATTCGTCTCAACGCGTTAAGCTTCATAATTGATAATAATCAGTACACTAAATTTATCCAACAAATGAGCTGCGCTCAAACGTTGAAGAAACGTTAATTACGTTAAATATGTTAATTATAATTGTGCGACGTTAAGAAGCCGGATCGGTGAAGAGGGAAAAATTACAGGAGCGCAAAAACAATAAATACAAATATTACACACTTCCCATTAAACTCGACGCACATAAGCGATCAGTACCGATGGTTGTGATTCATCGGTATCACCAGCGATCGTTTCTAGAGAGAATCCACTTGGGCAAACTTACAGCTGAACGATCCTCTCGCTAAAATACCGCAAATAGATCTCATTTGTGACGCGCTTCATACTTGCCCCCCGCATGCGTGTCTCATATAACATAATATAGGATATACGCTGGGATCGAGTTCGGCCGAGACTATATAGGTATTTATTATAATGCACAGCTTTGTTCGTGTGTTAATTCGTGCAGCATTTGTGAGGGATCAGGTTTTGGGCCATGCAATTTCCGAGCTTTTGTATATTTGAATATATACTAACTAGGCGGGTTAAGAGCGCTATAGGCGACTTTTTCTTGTTGTTAAAATATGTAAATTGCGCGATGCATTGGGTCTAAGTATCTGCTGTTTAGAGATATTTGTTGGATTGTTAGAGAAGTGTAAATGATGTTAACCGCGTGCATTTGCGTAAGTAGCGAGAATTATTTAGTAACGAGGCACACATTATGCGCGATACGATATGACGAGTATATCTTGAGTCGCCCGCATGCAGAGTCCAAGTATAGATATATAGCTGAAAAGGAAATATTCGGTAAATATATACTCCGACGATTAATATGAATTTACCCGAGTGACGAGCGAACGTATTATGTTGCTTAAACGCGTGTATATGTGTACAAAAGTGGTTTACTCGCATGATAATTTCAATAAAGGGATGCCGCGCGCTGCGTCGTCACTCTGACGTATCGTAATAATTGAGTCGAAATTATGAACTTGATGAAATTTAAGGAAATGAGAGAACGAAATACGAGACGATTCGGTTTATTTGCTGATAGAAATTTATGGCACTGGCAATGAGAATAAAATGTTTTAAAGCTCAATTAGCATGTACTTTGTATAATGTAGATAAATCGTTATTTAATTGTTTTTTGAATAAAAAAAAAATAAACAAGAATTTTTTTGGCCGTTATTGCAGCAATCTGTAAGATAATGGCTATACGCAAGCATAGTTTATAAGCTGCAAAAGAGTTTTAGATCGCTAGATTTTCTCGAGGAAGTTCTACAGTTCATTTGATATTTATGATTTTAATTATAGCCATACGAGGCAGCTGCAAACGATAATTTCAAATTGCTATACCTATCAATATAACCGATTTAGCGTTTAGCTCGTGCATCATGACGCATAAAAAAACTACAGTCTTCCTCTAATATGCATTTGTTGTACATTTAACTGGGTACCGAGAATTCGTCTTGAAATTCGGACATGTGTTTCCTACCATACTTAAATACTTTAGTACATTATCAGCTCGTAAATATAGTAAATCCACGCCGTAAATTTATTCGTCAGACAGTAAGTCTGATAAATACAATTTTTTGAAATGCTTTGTGTTTTAATTTTTAAATTATACATCGAGGCCTAATTTGTTCTCGATAGTATACACCGCACAACGTAGTTCTGTATGTTATGTTGATAGTTTCCAATGCATTCCTTTACACTTGGCAATTGGCATTAAATTTCTAGGATTAGCTCTTAAAAGTTCTTGCGTTTCAAGGAAGTCGAATGCATATTCCATATACCATTGCTATTTGAAGTCCGTTCCAAGAAGACATATTGAATCTCGTTTATCTACATTTCACGACATCTTAAAGTCTACGGCGAAACCTGGCAATTCGCATAAATTGATAATCGCCCCTCGGCCGAACGCGTTTCGCAACCACACCAACGCGGGACTTTCTCATTTGGCATGAAACAAACGGAGGAAAAACTTCAGGCTCACAGAGTAAACACAAAACACTGCGCCGCGACTCGCTGACGAAACGTCGCTCGAAATTAGCGTATAATATTAATGCTCACACGTGAGCCACCGCCGCCGCGGCGAAGGTGAAGCGCAAATTGTCGCATAAACGCTATACTCCCGCAATCGCGCGCATCGCGACATCGTATCTACTCGCCGCTAGGCCTGCAAACCTTCTCGAATCCCCTTTTGCACATGGCGACGTTGCTTTGAAAAAAAAAAAAAAAGAAAAGAAAGATAAAAAAGAGGAAAGGTCGAGAACCGGTTTGCCTTAGCTCGAAAAACGAGAAACGCTAATACGACGCGCAGCGACTTTGCGGGGATAAAGAGGCCTTTTTTGGATTATGCGTGCGCAGAAAGTAAGTATAGTGGAAATATAGGGGAAGAGAAGCGTTGGCGGTGCTAATCTGGACATGTCAATGCTTCCGGAATGTTCGGTTGACGGCTTGTGCAGAGGTTTTACCTGCACTGATATCTTGCAGTTGACAGATCGAGTCGGAGATGAATGAATAATTATTAGCTGCTCCATTTGGTACACCTAATTAACTTTTAATGAATATTCTAAAACTACAACGAAGTCCGCCGTGTCCGCATCTGCGCGTAACTAGAAGTTGGTAAAAGATTAAGTGATTTGATGTCGACAAACGCAGGTCGTAGATATATCTGAATTTGATTGGGAATACCTATATCTGATTTGATCTCAAGAGCAGCTTGTTTGAATTTTTTTACGTCACAAGCCAAACGAACGGTTCGCTATTTGAACTGCAGAATTAAACAAAATTCTCATGTTATTGAAGAGAAAAAAAAGCATCGATCGGAATCAAAGTTATTGAACTCTATTATGATCAAGTCATACAGGGGGAACGGAAAGCGGGTTCGCGAGAATTCAAGAAGCCGTCGTCTCTCCTTACGGACGACAGAACCGAGCCATACGAGTCTCTTCCAATAAGATAAGACGGGCAAATATAGACGGCTGCACAACGCCGAGAGGTGACCTACTGCTTATTTGCGCAGATGCTGCGTATATACGAGTCGCAAAACCCATTCCGAATCCCGTGGGTTATTGCTTTCAGTGAAAAGTCGTCGTTCGCTTAATTCCCTCTCTCTCTCTCTCTCTCTCTCTCTCTCTCGCGTCAATGACTTCATCACGTCCACGTCTATTTTCGCAAAGTCCCACCGAGATTATACGTGTCTCTGATTTTTTTGTTGCAGCTGAAAGCCGTCTACAGAGCAATGGATGAGTTCTGCGAGCTGCCGGAGGAAAGTCGCAACAAGTACGAGCGGATTTCACCCTTGAATCACGGCTACGTCAAGCCAGGAATGGAAAGGTGATGATTTTTTCGCGGTCTTGTATAACGAATCGCGTTTCATCTGCAGGCGGCTCTCAGCACCGCCGCAGCACTTATGAGTTTAATAGTTACATTTTCCTATAGTTGGCGAATCCATTGACGGCTGATTTCTCTGTAGGCGGGGTAATAATATTGCCCAGCTCTCTAAATTTCTTAAGAGCTGCGCGATTATAATAATTGCTCTCGAGGGATTCTATTCGCTTTTCTCGCGCTCTAAATGTGCGGTGCGAGATCAAGTTGAGAAGCTGTTAAAGCCTGCATGGTTTTTATTATTACCAAATTATTTTTCTTTGAATTAGGTGTAAACATTATCTTTGCAGTTTATTATTTTTAAAACATTTCATGTCGCTTTAAGAATCGTATGTATATATACGAAAATGTATCGATAAACAATTGCAAAAGCTTCAATCGGTTCACGGCTCTAAACGATCTAAACGATCTAAATGTCGACAGATGGGACAAGGAAGAGACGGAGGTGCGCCACTCGTTCAACGTGTCGGGCAGCGGTGGTGCGATGCCCGAGGAGGAGGTGCCGGGATTCAATAACGCCGTCCAGGAACTCTCGCGGGACCTCAAGCAATTGACCACGATGTTACTCACCGTACGTGTGTTTTGCGTCATTTGACTTGACAAAAAAAAAAGCATTTAAGAAACAAAAAGGGCTTAAAGAGAAAAAAACGACCCAAATCGGGTTGTCTGTCTCTCTCTCTCTGCGTGTGTGAATGTAGGCCCTGGCCGTGGGGTTGGAGCAGCCCCCGGGTTTCCTGCTGTCGAAGCACCGCAAACTCCTGGAGCCGGGCAACGAGTCGACCCTGAGGCTCATCTACTATCCGCCCCTTGGTACACCCGAGCCTGGACTCACTCGCTGCGGTCCCCATTGCGACTACGGCACCTTCACTCTACTCGCTCAGGTACGTCCTCGTTGTATACCTTATCTCCTCTCTTCTCTCCTGCAAAGACGCACGTTCGCTTTTTCTGCTAAGTATGCCGACCTCTTTTTGTTTGCATCTGCTTGCGCCTCTGTGCTCGTATCGTGGATGCTGGCCTGTCCAGAGGTGAGTAGATATGCTTCGGCTCTGCAGTTGCGCTTGATCGAAGAGCACTTTGGTGAGAGGTGATCGTTATAAGCGAGGATAAAATTTTTGTACTTCACAATTCCGCGGTCGCAAAACAAAGTATACCACTTGAAATTTTTACAGTGCATAAACCTTTATTGCCTTATAAATCATTAGAAACTGGTGCATAATATACCTTACGTAAATAACTGCAAAAAAATGAGCCTCGTTTAATACTTACTGCCGATAGTTAATAAATAACAAAGAGCGTAAATTTCTCTTGGAACGAAAAACACGATGCGTTGCAAAATGCCATAAATACAAAAAAAGCTTTTACCGTTCGCTATGGAACTGCGAGACAAGGAAATATTGTGTTTTTTTTTCTCCATAACTGCGGCAACGCGCATTCGAATGGCTCAAGTTGTACATACAATACGTCAAGTTGTACACCGCGGGTTGAAGGATATCCGCTAATGTATGCACGCGAGAGATTCCTCCCGCAGGATTACCTTACGGACTCGCCTACAGCCGAAGTAATGAATAAATTGACCGTTCGACCTCAAGTGCCTAAGCTGCCGTTCTGCTGTATATACTCGATGACTCACTGCTTGGCCGTGTTCAGAATCGCAGAAAATTTTCTATATTTTATTCTCCGTGTAATCTAATAACGATGTGGGAGTTTTTTCGGTGTATATGTTTTCGCGCACCAATTGAACTCGCGTTTTTTCAACATTCTTTCTTTTGAAAAAGATCGACTCAGGGACTATTGCGAGTATTGCACAATGACGGAACTTGGATATAATGGGAACCAGGCAAATCAATAGATACTTTTTTTTTTATTGTCCTGGGGAATGTTATTATTACCCGTGAAGTGAGAGCAGGGAAAACGGACGTTGAGCGATGAGCAAGAAAATAGAAACCTTTACTATATTTAAATATACCGATGGAAAAAGCGTTTCCCTATTCCGTTAATGAAAGAACGTTTGTGTTGAATTTCTTTGAAAAATGTCCAAGATGTTTTTTATAGAAGTCATTCGGTCTTTCGATCGAAAGTTGGTTTCGTGAAAAAAGATTATACGCGGCAGATTACGCGAGTCGAGATAGCGATAATATAATTGACGTTTGCGCTTCTTATGTAATAATTTACTACCGAGAGCGGCGCGAGCGAAGGAATATATTTCAACGGCGGGACGAAGGACGAGACGATATTTTGCCGAGTATATGTACTTACAGGTCAATAGTAAGCAGCTCAATTTCCTTTCACGAGGGCCTTACTTTACCAAGAAACAAGGACATTAATTTCTTTTTATACGATTTAAATCGCTTCTGCTGATTAGTCGCGGATAAAAATTCAAAAGTTTTCTTAGATATCTTTGTGTGTGTCAAAATGAGGAAAACTGGAAATCTGTGCTCATTACCTTTGAATCGACGTTTTATTATCGCTATGTACAATCTCGTGCGCGTTTTAAGCAGTTTTTTTATTAAGATTGCACAAACGAGAAAAATGCAGCACTTGAAAATATTACCACATCATTTAAATACATTCATCGGGATTTATGCAGTTCTAAATACAAAAATTTTTTCCTCGTACTTATAGACAATTTCAACGTAGCTTAAATTGATATACAAATATGCATGAGCATTGGTAGATAAAAAAAAATTATTAGCGAGTAATAATAATTTGCATGTATGTATAATACTTTAGCATAGATAATATATAATTAAGTAACTCATTATCGTATCGAATTGCGTATGATTCAAGAAATCGTACAATTCAGATATGGGAAAAAGAAAATATTTAAGTATTTGTGTGTCGATTTCAAATGATTAAATCCTTGAGGTTGATGTAAGAATGAGACAGCATTCAAAAGTATAAACCTATATTTTTACTTTTACAGAACCTTACAAATACTTTTTAAAAACTGTAAGTTATAAAAATAAAAATATTTTAAATTTAAAACGACGATAGAAGCTGAACGAGTCAGAGAGATCAATGTTCCCTGAATTTCAAATTGATCAGTAAAATCGTCTTTATTGGCAAAAGAAAGAAAATGAACAATATAATCGATTAATATGGCCTTTATTGCATTCCAACAGGATGTTATTAACAATTGTAAATACATAAAATTTAATCATTAATATTGCTACTTTTCTTTTGACATTTGACAATGCAATGCGAAATCCGTGTCCATGGATCCATGGATCTACGGATTTCCGCAATGATTCTCTACACACCACGAAATCCTCAAACGTACCGAGCGACACTAACGCAATGCCATTTCTGTTCTCCCCTCTCCCGCTTACCTCCCAACTCACAGGACTGCGAGGGCGGACTCGAGGTGCAAACGCCCCACGGCGAGCGGTGGGGCCGCGTGGGCCACCTGCCCGGCGCCATCCTCGTCAACAGCGGCGACATCCTGAGCTGCTGGACGAACGGGGCGCTGCCCGCCCTCAAGCACCGGGTCGTCGTGCCCGAGCTCTGCGGCCGCGGCCGCCACTCGATCGCCTTCTTCGTCCACCCGGACGACGACGTCGAGGTCGAGCCCTTCGAGGCCAAAGTGGCCAAGGCCAGCCAGGAGGCCGCGCCCTGCCGCCTCCAGAAGAAGAAGAAGGGCGTCCTCACGGCCTACCAGCACCTGCAGCGCCGCTTCCGCGAGACCTACGCCTCTTAGCGGCGACTCTGGCGAGGCTGCAGCTTGGCGGCTCCGATCGCCACGGGCCTGGCCGACGCGCAGTGAAGCGGCGACCTGCTCTTCGCTCCATCCGAGAGAGAGCCATGTACAGTTTTTCGAACGACGACCGCGACCGGATGGCTCCGCGACTCTCTCCGCGATGCGCTGGGCCGGGCCGGGCCGCCCTGGGAACCTAGAGAGGCGGCTCGCGATGTGTGTGCAGCTTTTGCCTTGGCTGCCGATTTCGCTCTCCTCGCGGTTATAGAAATTTTACTGTAAGACGATAACTGTATACAGTAGTCAATTTGAACAGTATACTTTGCGGTGGTTTGCGAATGCTTTACTCGAGACGAGGGCAACTGCTTCTCCGAGGAAATCCAAGACTATAGAGTATACGAATTCTTCTTCTTCTTTTTTTTGTTTTTTTTTTTGTTAGCATCTGACGCGCGAAAGTCATTAGATACTAGAAATTTAAGAAACGACGATATAGATTGTATACCGAAAAAGAGAAGAAAAAAAAAGGATATTATGATTGCTGTATTTTTTCGCGTTATTGTATAGAGAATATAGTGTAACTGCGTATACTGTAAAAAGTTTCATCGTAAATATTAAAATCAAAATTCACGTTGAATATAGATCCACAAAGATGTAGCTTATTATCATTTAACATACCAATACCACGTAAAAAAGAAAAAAAGAGTCAGCTGCTAGTGTAATTAGAAAGTAAGGTCACGTTGGAGAGAATTTTTCACGATGATCATAATGTTTTACGAAAGGAAAGGGACGGCATCGATCGACGAGCGACAGTCTTACGTTATTATAAGAACTCGACGAGTCGGGGAATCGTTGCGCTGCTGCACGAACGCTGCGCGCTCACACGCACACCTCACGCACACATTCACACGTGCATATAACGCATTTATAGACTGCAAGAGTTACTCGCTCTCCTCATCAACCCCTCACTCCGATTCCCTGCATTGTTTTTCTTCATCCGATCTTTCACTCGCTAATGTACATCGAGAATTTCGCTTCGACGTGTATAGTGGGCGGATCCCTGAGCTTCGTCATTCGCCTGTATCGAGAGATATAAGTTTTTTTTTAAATTCAATGAAATGATCGTCGTACACCAGAAAAATAAACGTCTTTGGCTTGTCTGAAACTTTTCAAACCTAAATCTTTGTGAATTACTTAAAGATTATACATACATTTAACATTCTTTAAATATTCGATCAACTATATACTTATGTTAAATGTAAGCTTCGTATTTAATAATTAATTAAATTAAATCGAGTTTCCTTCCCTTCTGCTTTAGATGATAAAAAATCGAATTTAACAGGATAAATTGAATTTCTGTAACTAAGAAATTTTAAGAAATAAAACTTTATTTCATTAATATTTCATGACACGTTTTTTCACGAGTTCGAAATAATTTCACTGAATTTTAAAGACGGGCACTATCTGTTTGTTGTAAAATGAACATGGGCAGACGAGTTTGCATCTTCGAAATCGAGCGTCGATTGGACGAGGCACGAAAATTCGCACGCGAAAGACGAGCGACAGTAGGCCGATTAATTTTAAAAATGAAAAGTGTAAAAAGAAGAAAAAACAAAATGAAAATCCGTCAAACGACTATCATCGACTGAATAGCATAATTTTACTCAATGAGGTTCTTCCGCTTGATTATTTCGACCGCTTAATGTATACACGGCATACCGACAGTTACAAATACCGTCCTCGACTAAAAATCAATAACTGACAAATGTTAAAAATATAAATTAATACCAAGATGGACGAAGTGTATGCAAGATAGCAGTCGTTGAATCTCAGGCAATAATAAATACATTTGTACTTAACTATATACACTGTACTATTTTTTTTAACTCCTTTAACCATTCGTCACACAGGTGTTTTTTTTCTGTTTCCGCCACACACCTCGATTTTTTAAGTTCTGTTATTTCTTTTTCTATTTTCTAAAATTTAAAAAATCTGAAATATTTCAAGGATATTTCTCAGTATTTCCAATACAGACCTCAATAGGTTTTAAAATAGAATAAGAATTTTTTTTTCTTCTTATGAACGCAAAATTTGATTTGTACCTTAAACGAACCAGGTGTATGACGGAGAGTGACAAATCTTCAAATATAAAGTTTTTTGTAAATTGAAATTAAAGTCTGAGTAACTTTAATACTGACATCAGCTACCTGTTACATTCAAGTACTACATGGTGTTAACAATTTTTAGTCACTTGATTAACTAAAAAAGTTTATTAATATTTAAAAATCAAAGAAATCATTTACAATTTTTTATATATTTACAAATTTACAGTATTTTTACTTGTTAAAAAAAACGTAAATCTAGTTTACATATATTACTCAAAATCCAGGATTCCAGCCAGATTCTTGATGTTTGTCTACCAATTTGAAACATACAAGTGTGTCACCAGGTTTAAATTCAATTTCGGGATTGTCTAACTTAACTCCACACTCTACATTTGTCTTAACACTTTCGACCTCCTCCTTCAAATGCCGTAATGCAGTTGCTTTACCATTATAAATAACTGTATCATCTCTAAGTACTTTAAAGTGTTCTGATTTTTTGAGAACACCCTTTATACAACGACAACCAGCAACTTTAACTTTTTTCCTTTTTTCATTAATTTGAAACTCTTGCAAAACATTTGCCACACCTGTGAAATAAATATTCAATTATTGTAATATTGCAAACAATATTTTTTAGTAAGTTACATTATTTTACATACCAATTTCTTCTTCTTCTTGAACCATGGGAAGTTGTTTATTGATTTCGAATTTCAAATCATCAATAAGCTTATATATAACATTGTGATGATGAACTGATATATTCTTTTTAATAATTTCTTGTGAAAGTGTTCGTGGTACAGTAGTATTAAAGCAATATATTAAAGCTAAAAATATACATATTTTTTATTCTAATATACTTTTAATAATAAAATAATAGAAGTAGTACAGTTACCATTAAATGTCTTTGCTAATTCAACGTCGGTTTCAGTAACAGGTCCAATTCCGTAATGAACAACTGATAATAGACACTGATCTTCTTCAGTATACGAATCAATGACATCCATTATTGCTTCAACGCTCCCTACTACATCACCCTTAATAATTACATTAAGTCTTGGAAAATTATCATCAGTTAGTTCCTTTTGTCTTGGACCAACTCTTTTAAGTTTATAAACTCCCATTGCACGTTTCCTTTCAATAATTTTTTGATATTCCTAAAAATTAAATGAATTTTCGTATTCAAATAAAAATTTGTTTGTTAAGAAACAAAGTATTTGACTTACAATTAAGTGCTCTTTGTGCTTTTCATCAGCAACTATTTTTTGTTCTAGACTATCAGCTTTGGCTTTCACTGCTCGACGATACTTCATCACCCTATTACATTTTTTTTCATTTTCCACTTCTAAAAATTCATCTCCAGCTACTGGTAACTCACGCCAACCAATAATCTGTACAGTATCTGAGAGCCCAGCTTGGGAAACAACTGAGCCAGAATCATCAAACATTGCTCTCACCTTGGCCCATGCTAATCCACAAACTAAAATGAAAAATATTTTTTTACAATAAGAAAACCGTCCTACATCTTTTCATGTATGTATTTTATTAGCTATCTTTAAAATACGAAACCAAGTTTTGAAAAAATTTACATTATTTTAAAACTTAAAATACTATTATACTTCTGTAAATTTATATTTTTGTTTCACGAGAATCTTATTACCCGTGATAATATATTAAATATTATATTCTACCTATAATGTCCCCTTTTCTCAAAGTCCCTCGCTGGATTAATGCTGTAGCAAGTTTTCCGCGACCAATATCAGTCGATGCTTCAATAATAACTCCTTCTACGAGCCCTGTTGGGTCACCTTTCAAATCCATTATTTCAGCTTGTGCTGCTATAGCTTCCATTAATAGATCTAAATTTGTTCCTTTTAGAGCAGATATATTTACACTTTGAACATTACCACCAATTTCTTCAACAAAAATTCCTTGTCCAGCTAGCATTTCATGAGTTCTTTTCTAAGAAAAGCAAAAAGGTTTATTCTCGATTCTTACAACTAGTAGAATAAAATAGCAATGACTTACAATGTCAATGTTTGGTTTATCTATTTTATTTACAGCAACTATTATAGGAACATTTGCACTTTTAGCCATATTTATGCTTTGAATAGTTTGTTCCATAACTCCATCATCAGCAGCGACTACAAGGATAACTATATCTGTTGCATTAGCACCTCTTGCTCTCATAGCACTAAATGCAGCATGGCCAGGAGTATCCAGAAAAGTCATTTTTTCACCACTACTCAATGTTACTAATAATTAATAAAAGTGAAAATTAAATGCATTGACTATAAATTTAAATAGAAATAAATAGCTTAAAACAAGAAAGCTTTTTAAATTATACTGTAATAATTCTTCAAATCAACCATTGCCGTATTAACGTAATTAATTCACATAAATTTTACTATAAATGCATCTAATAATACATATTTCTGCTACAATATTTTCTGAAAGTTATACAAGTAATAAGAAGAATCATTAGAAATTGAAGCACTGCAATGCAATATTAAAAGGAACACTAGTCCATTAAAATTGTATAAAATTCTGCATTAATGTTTTAAAAATAAATGCTTAATTTTTTTTATCTACAATTACCATTGAAGGCCCCAATATGTTGAGTAATTCCACCAAATTCTGAATCTACTATTGCTGAATTCCTTAAATTATCTAATAAAGTAGTTTTGCCGTGATCAACATGTCCCATTATTGTGATAACTGGACGTCTCTTAACTAATACTGAAGGATCTGGAGGAGGCCTAAAATAATTGTTAATTGATAAATCTATAATTTAAATAGAAAATGTTATTTTACATAATAAATTTACCGTTTTACTACATCCATTTCTTCTTCATCTTCTACTTTTTTTAGATTTGGATTTGTAACGACTTTAAATTTTAATCCCAATTTTTTAACTGTTTCATATAAAATAGCTGGATCATCAAAAATGGAATCAAATTCATAAACATTTTCTTTATCTATAAAGGAAAGTACTTCTAAAACATTATTTACAGGACACCCAGCAGCAGTTGCCAATTCCTTTACTGTCATAGATTTCCAAACATCAATCACTGTAGCAGCAGTCTTTATATTTGGGTTAAGTATAGCTAATTCTTTTTTTTTGTGTAACTATTAGTAAAGAATACATTTTATGTAATACTAGTATGTTATTCAGTAAATTCATTTTAAACATAACAACCAAATGAACATACTTGCTCTCTTTCTCCTGTTTTTTTCCTTTTCTTTAAAAGAACAGGTGTACTGTGGTATGAATTGCACAGCATGCATGTTACATCTAGACGAGAAATGTTTAATTTTCTACTTCGATCATTTGCAAACGCATCATACAAGATATTTTTTGAAATTCTAGAAAATAATATTATTAGGTTATGTTTATTTTTCAAATATGTGAAAATGATATTATTTAAAATATATTTAGATCATATCAAATATTTTTAATTCAAATATAACTTTTAATGTCTAAATAAACATATCAAACAATATATACCTTCGTTTTAAACACGTTCTGATCAGCAAAGCTGCCATATTTGTAATTACCGCATGATCGGCCCGGTATGAATGCTATAAGATATATAGACACACGTAAGTATAAAGTAAAATGTAAGTGTAAGTTAAAAGAATTTTCGTAAAAATATAAATATTCCAATATACTTAACCAAAACTAAAGTGTTACATTACAATACTTACTATTAATTATATATATATTATATTATACAATTCATTTACAATTCTAGGCTGTGATATGATATTGGTTTAAATTTCTCTATTATCTGAGTTATGAGTAGAATTTGAGTAATAAAAATAACAATTACTATATGTGAGTACAAAAGATACCTACATTTACCTACAGAATATCAAGTTTAGGATACATAAATTTGACCAATAGGTGGCTCAAACAGCTGCGCGTTGCGACAGCCCAAGCCCCAACTGCCAACAGACAACTTTTGTAGTCGATGGATGATGCCGTGGATAAAAATGAAGTGAATCACTTTAGCTTTTACATCTGATGAATAACTTTATATAAAAAGTGTAGTTTTAGTGCTCATATATTTTAAAGAAATATTTAAAACTATAATGGTGAACTCATAGTAATTTAATAACTCTTCCAACTATTTTTACTACATTTTGCTGGTAAGGTTAATAAAAGGAAGCAAGAAGAAGGAACGAAAACTTTGGAAATCCTAATACAATAAGAGAAAGATTTGCCAAAATAGGCAGTTTGTTGTTCCACTTGTTAAAAGCTTTTTACAACTTGATGAATGTCTGAGAGTGACTACGATTGCGCTGACGAATATACCAGCCTCATGGACGGACATGTTGCAGCTGAGACTCGCACAAGTAGTGCATCCTTGGCTACAAAACGCAAAAAAGTAGGTTCCAAAGTAGCCAGCAGTATTGAGGTATTTAAATAAGATGAATTACAATTCTATGAAACACTATTATGATTATAACATCTTCAATTACTTGCGCTAAACATTTTAGATGGAAAATGGAGTTCCTGAGGTACACATCGAAGATGGAAGTAGTAGGTCTAGAAGAGAACACCCAGGACCAAATCCTCCTAATCCACCTGGGAATCCAGTAGATCATAGTGAACAAGATGAGGTAGAGGAAGAGCTAAAATATGGAGCAGTTCATGTCATAAAACTATTTGTTCCTGTTTCTTTATGTATGTTGGTTGTTGTAGCTACGATAAGTTCTATAACATTTTATACTACTAAAGGAGTTTATTTGTAAGTAAAATATTTTATAACTTTAATTTAATACTTTTTTGTAAATATACCTGTAAATATTAATTACTTACAGAGTATACACACCATTCCACGAAGAAACGAATGATTCAGGCACCAAAGCTTGGCAAGCTGTTGCCAATTCACTAATATTAATGGGTGTTGTAGTTTTTATGACTGTGATATTAATTGTTCTATACAAATATAGATTCTACAAAACCATCCATGCCTGGTTAATCATTAGTTCGTTAATATTATTATTTTTGTTTACATCATTATATTGCGAGTAAGTATCACCAATTAAACTAAAACTAGTTTATTTAAAGAATAAAATTGGTACTCTGAATGTTTTTAAACAGTATTTTAAATTAATTAATTAATTGTTCTAATTGCAAAATTAGAACAATTTTGTTCTAAAAGTATAAATTTAACATAATTTTAAGAAATCGTTCATTAAGAATTATTAACTATTCCATTTCAATTAATAGTTGAGACATAAAACAATATTATAGTTTATTAAATTAATAACATTAATTTGAATTTTAATAATTTCAGAGAAGTATTAAAAGCCTACAATATACCAATGGATATAATAACGTTAGCGATTGGTTTATGGAATTTTGGAGTTGTTGGCATGGTATGCATTCATTGGCAAGGTCCACTGCAATTGCAGCAAGCATATCTCATTTTCATTGCTGCTTTAATGGCTCTTGTTTTTATTAAATATTTACCTGAGTGGACTGCATGGGCTGTCTTAGCTGTCATTAGTATATGGGGTAAATCTTTAATTTTATTCAATTATTAAAAAAAATTGAATTAATATTTAGGTGTAATATTCATGCTCTTAAAATTGAAAGCTTTTAAAGAATTATATGAAATAATTTATTTTTTATTTTTTATTATCTTTTAATGTTACGACTTAGAGATAGTGAATGATGAATATTTATTCTGGATTTTTGATTTAGTAATTTTAGCTAGTAATTATTTATTGTTAAAAGACAATAATATAGTATCAATATATAGTATAATATAGTATCAAAGATTATAAGAAATTATAATACATTTGTCAGTTATCAGGTATAACCAAAAAATTAATAATCATATTTTTTATTTAATTAGATTTAATAGCAGTCTTAACGCCAAAAGGACCATTAAGAATACTAGTTGAAACTGCACAGGAACGCAATGAGTCAATTTTTCCTGCTTTGATTTATTCTTCAACTGTCATGTATGCATTTACTATGAGTTTCACTGGATATGTAGCAGCAGCTACAATGGCGAGTGGAGATGCAGCTGCTGGAGATAGTATATCATCACCTGCTAGAGTTCAATCGCAGAACCATAGTAATTCTTTATCCAGTGATACAGAAGAGGGTGGGTTTACGAGAGAATGGGTGGAAACACATGGTAGAATCATCAGTTTCCATTTTTTCTGTGTTGTTTGATAACAGTACTACTCAAAGTTTTAGCTTTTTAAATAATTCCTACTTGATTGAAAATGCATTTTTAAAAATTTCATAAAAATAAAAATCTAATTTTTGTATTACACTAAAAACTCAATATATACAAAATTGTTTGTTTATATAATCATTTACTTTCTGTATATATTCTTTACTCTTCAAAAAATAGTTTGGTTGATCCAATTTCTTGAGTATTACTGTGCATTCTTGAAATCATATATATGTATCAACTTCTTAACTTTTTTTAGCTGATCGCAGTGCTCGTAGAGCTCAAGAGGTTAGAGAAAATGTTCCAACAAATTCGCGAGGTACAGTACAAATTGATGCAGCAGCACAACAAGCACAACTCACTCAGCAGCAAATGATGATGCAAGAAGAGAGAGGAGTAAAATTGGGATTAGGGGATTTTATCTTTTATGGTGTACTTGTTGGAAAAGCTTCAAGTTATGGTGACTGGAACACTACTCTGGCCTGCTTTGTCGCTATATTAATTGTAAGCATTTGCAGTTATATGTTTTTACTAATTTAGGTTAATATTTACTAATGATAAAATGAAAATTTAAACATTACTTAGACTTATATAAATGATTTTTTTTTTCAGGGGTTGTGCTTGACACTTCTATTATTAGCCATATTCAAAAAAGCTCTACCAGCCTTACCAATTTCAATTGCATTTGGTTTAATATTTTATTTCGCAACACGGGTGATTGTTGCTCCCTTTGCAGATAGTCTTGCTAGTGAACAGATATTTATTTAATTCTTTTTTTGTTTTCACTAAAACAAAGCTCTTTATTTATTAATAGGACACTTTCATGAAATTATGATTAAAAAGACTTACAGTATCAATAAATTAGTATTTAAGAGCGTTCTATGTACGATGAAGGAACTTTATTGATTCCACTGAAACGAAGATATTTTGAAGACTGTTTCTTCCATAATTCAATATGTAGGACTTAAATTTTTTAGCATTGTAAAATATTATCTAAAAATATTAAAAATAATTCTTAATAGACCTTTGTATAATATAAACCTAAAATAAACTTGGTTGTAGATGTTTTTATAAAAAAGAAAAGAAAAGAAAAGAAAAGAAATAAAATATTTGTATTTTCACCATAAGCTCTGGATTGTGTGTTATATTTGTGGATAAAAAACATAGATGATTTAATACAATAGGCTACAACAGTTTATTGTATTTTATTGTGATACAGAAATCATTTGATCTGTTTTATTTTTTTTATTTATTTATAAAAAAGCATTTATGAAGCGTCTCTTACGAGACCTTGTTAGATATGAGGTAAGACTTGTTGGGGATATTTTTATGAGATGAAGATAATTTGTCAGTTGAATTTAATTTAAAAATAATTGAAACAAAAACATATTTCATCACTTTAAATATGGAAGATCAATATTATTTATACTGTAATTATATGGATATTTCTATAAATGGTATTTCAGAATAATGAAATTCATTATTGTTTTAGATGCTATACTGAAATTTTATTCAACTGATAAATTGTCTCCTTCTTATACATTCCACTAAAATTTATACATAAAACTTTCGACCGCACAAGGATGCTTTAGAGTACATTTACACAGCCATGGGAATATGTGATAGTTGCAGCTTTCAGTTGATGCCGTTGTACATAATATTTATCAGCGAAGCACGCTATAGCTTTGCAATACGCGCAAAGCGATAGCTGCTTGCATTTTATTCTCTACTGCTTGTTAGAGAATAAGCACTGATTATGCCTTTGAGATATGGTTTCTGTTTTCACTAAGATTTTCCTGCTTTGCTGTATAATAAATATATATTTCATATGTCGTGAATACGACGTAATAAGTTCAATTTACAGCTACATTTGTTAAATAATCGATATGAACAGTCTCGATATTACACCATGTTTTGTTCTCGTCATTCAAGCGCCTTCTTCGAAACAAATAAATTGACGCTATTCTTTAAATATTCTAATCGCGTACTAGAAACCTTTCGCCGTGCAACATAATAGTAACTTTAACAGCAATATGACATATTCTAACTTTAAAAGAGAACCTCATATATAATAATACTAAAGGAGATTATAACAGAATAACAATTCCTTTTTTAACCTACCTACTGATATTTCTCGCTATCAGTCATTGTCACGTGTAAAAGATATACATTTATATGTACCTCGATGCCAGCTAAATTGTTCGGCGGGAAAATAAACGCTATATGTTATATATATTTTTTTATAAAAAAATCGCTAGGCTTCACAATGTACAAAAGAATAATTTCTCAAAACTATATCGTAAATTTGGGTTTCACTCGAGGTATCTCTATTAATGCTTTTCCGCTGTGCATTTCATAAATTCGTTTACAGCTCTGGTGGAAATACATATTTCATCATAGATTCAATAATTTTCTTAAAATTTTACTTAATTATATTTTATAACAAATTCGTTATTACGTATGAATTCAAATTTTTTTTTTAAATTTTCTCATATTTATTAACATATATTATTATAGAGAGTATAACAATTTAAATAACTTAAATATTATAAGCAATCATTACTTATAACTGTTTATAAAGATTCATTAAAATTTAAAAATATATTATAGTTATTAGTAATAGCAAAATGTTACTTAACAAATAATTGTAAGCTTTAATGTATCTTCTTTCTTAACATTATAAGTATAATGTGAATATAATATATCACTGTAAGAAATGAAATGTAAAATTACTACACTAAATCTAGTAATAATGTAAAGTCAATACATATATGTAAACTTCAATGGAGTAAGTATTTTTACAATTTATTTGTACCTTCACATTTCATTTTTTACAGCGTATAAATTAATACGAGAAAAAATATGTCTAACGAATATCGTCGAAAATATCTGAAGAAAGAATTTAAAAGAAATAGATAAATAGGAAAACTGCATTTCCACCAGAGTAGGGAAGTCAAGCACTTATTGTTCGCCCTACATTCGTTCGTATCACCTTTGGTATCCATTACTCGCACTTGGGCAATCTCCTCCAATTCTCGAGACGACGGCAGCGATGACGACTGCGCTCAAATAGACGGACCTGCAACTAGTCCGTCCCGTTTCAACGCAGGCGCACCGTGACAAAAAATCGAAAAAATATCGCACGCTACAATATAATCTATATTTATCGTGTATACGCAAACGTAATCCTAACTAGTGCCATACTTGCTGCTTTCGAAAGTACCGCGCCGAAAGAACGAGCTGAACTCGAGCAGCGACTGCTTGTCGATGTTGCTCAGGTTGCCCTTGAACTTGTAGAGAGGCTCACAGCTGGGCAGCTCGGAACACACTTGAATCAGACGGCGCAGATACTCCTCGAGGCGTTTCCGACGTTGGCGGGCTATTACTTCGTATCTGGCGAACACCTGACGCGGTGGGAAACGAATGCCGGATACCTAAAATACCAGCAGCGCACATTCTCATCGATTCAATCCAATCGTTATTATCCTATCCGATAGTATCTATGAATTTACAGCGATCTCAGCTCTTACCTTGCTACCGTATTTCTGACGCATCGAGACGTAGAGCTCGCGGAATCTTCTATACCTGCGGAGCAGAGTCCAGCTGTCGTCTACGGCAACGACGCGCACCTCGTACTCGTAGTGGCTGGAAGTACCGGCTCCGCGTATGACGTACGAGGGCACACTGATTATCGCATTGATGATGCTGTCGCTGTCGATCTCGTTCGCTACGAGGGACGGCAGGGAGCGCGTTATCGTCAAGGCATATGGACTGGCCAGCCGCTCGCCTCGGTTCTGACTCTGAAAATCAACGGGCAATCACGGGGCCGCACTCCTCGAGCCTACACATGCAGTGCTGATATACACGAGTAAAAAACGCGACTCCTACCGTGAGATAAACGGAAGAATAGCCCCTGGTCTGGGGGAGCCTCGAGACTATGCGCCGCGGCCTCTGATTCTCGTCCTCCTCGTTGTTCGGCATCCTCGATCTGAAATGCGACCTCGTGACCGAGCTGGATAGGCTCATGGTGCTGTCGCAGATCGAGTCGGACTGTCCGAGCGAGGCCGAGATCTTCCTCTCGAGGTCCGGCCTGCACCTGAGACTCGGCGCCGGCTCCGAGCTCCTCGACGACAGTCTCTCGCAGTTCTCGTGGAGGTTCTCGGCGAGCAGAGCCAGAGCGGCGACCGGGACGTCGGCCGGCTGCAGGCTGGTCTTGCGCTCCTGCTCGAGCAGCGAGACCTCGAGCTCGATCTGCTGCCGCTGGAGATCCTGGAGCAGGGATATCTGCCGGTTGAGCTCGTCCTTGGACGGTGGACTCGCTTCGAGGCACTTCATCACCAGCGCCCGCTGGTGGACTATCTTCTGGTTGAGCCGCTTCATCGCTTGGCTGCGCTCGAGCAGAGACTCGTCGAGGGACTCGCGTTGGCCGATGGCGTTCGCGTCGGGCGTCGGGGTCTCGGTCGTCAGGCTGCCTTGGTGGTTCTCCAGGGGATGAGCCAAGGAGGCGATGACCTGGAAAATTCGAAAAACGAGCACGATCAACGTCTCTCCAGCGAATCCTTGCTTCGACTCGAGCAGGGGTTGGGACATCGAATAATCCTTACCTCGGTCTTTTCCGTCGGATCGCAGCCAATGGTCCCGTTGAGCTTGACGGGCTCGGCAAGGCTGCAGCTTTGCTGGAAGACTCGAATCTCGTCGATGGAGGTCTTGAAGTCGGCGTCGTTGTCGCTCGTGACCGCCTCCTTCTCCCCCGGCAGTTGCGGACGGGGCTTGGGCTCGATCGCGGGAAACTGGACCCGCAGGTCGGGCGAGTCGGCCGCGGCCGTGTGGAAGGTGTCGGCCGTCTCTATGGAGCTCGTCAGCTCGGGATAGACGAGATTGAGGGCGGCCGCGATCTTGCGCTTGCGATTGTTGTGGTTCTCGTCGCCGGCGTCGTCGTCGGTGGTGGCGGCGGTGGCGGTGGTGGCGGCGGTGGCGACGGTGCCGTTACGGGACGGGAGCCTCAGCTGATCGGTGCTCGAGAGCATGTCGTCGCCGCTGCCGGGGCCGTCGCCGTTGCTGCTGCTGCGGGAGGACCGTCCGCCCGGCGAGGCGGGCAGAGCGCGCTTCAGGTTGAGCGAGAGGCTGCGCTTGCGACGGATGATCTCCTGGAGCTGCTCCTGGGAACGGGCCGCCAGCAGGAGCTTCTTGTCGGCGATGCCTTCCTCTTCGAGCTACCGTTCACAGACACACGTATCGCGTATCGGTTATCGAGATAATAAACTTGTATACACGGATACCGACAAAGTTTTACTTTGAATTTATGCGAGATATAATAATTGAACAAGCTACTCAAGTTTTCCGCCAAACTAACGATAAATGTAGCTATTGGCTTAAATGTAGAACTGCTTACGTTTCTGATTTCTTTTTGTTTCTCGGTCAGATCCATTAGCTCTTCATCCATTTTGTCAATTCTACTTTGGCGCTCGTTCAAGGTTTTCATTTTGTTCTCAAGCTCCAGCTCTAAGGCCGTCAGTTCCTTCTGCAAATGGAAGCGACAAAAGGCAGAAAAGTTAATGTATCGTTATCGGTGTATTATCGGTGATAAAATAAAGTGTGATGTCGAAAATCGATGACTAACGTTGTTACCGACGAATTTCGTCATGACTTCTACCGATTTGTCATCGTTGAGACTCGACCAGGATTCCGGTAAGCTGCCGTCGCTTCCCGCACCTTCGTCGGTCTGAAAAAGAAGAAAATTCATCATTAAGATATTTTTTGCCGTCAACGAAATTTAAGTAAGTCGTCGCGGCTGCGGAAATTTTCGATACAAATTAGTACTATACGAAGTTCGATTTGTTTTTAAAATTCGATTGCGCGAAGAGATGATGACTATGTATAATATATGTTTTTCAAGTGAACAGGAAATGTACTCGAATCCAATTAAATATTTCGATAAATTATAAGCAGTTTTATTTGAAATATCTTGATTGAATAACCGATAAAGACCTAAACTCGACTAGTCTTTTAATTGGGTTCGAGCACATTTATGAATTTTCGTATATAAAGCACATTGCGAAAATATTCTAATGTAATAATAGTTCCGTTGGTCGTCTCGGCGTCTAAAGCACTGACTGCGGTCGGTCCGGTGCGGTTTCTCTACAGCGTTAATACTTAAATGGGTCGAAATAAAGTGAAAGAACAAAAAAGACTGGCTTTCGTTACCTGTTCGGATGTTCGGCGCTGTCGCTGCGTGCGATTCTGTACGTTCATGAACTCTTGGAACTGTCGATGCTTGGACTGTAGTGTGGTGCGAAGAGAGGCGACTTCCCTACACAAACTTTCTACCTAGCCACACACACACACCGATGCGTTAAATAAAAAACAAAACAGAACTGAGTGGTAATGCACGATCATAAGAGATAAATAATAAAAAGTATAATATATGGGAGGGTGAAAAACGCGTGAATAATAATAAGGTAAATGAGAGAAATATGTAAGGGGTTTTATGGTATAGAAATACAGGTATATAACGAAGAGAGGAGAACAAAAAAGGATGAGAAAAAAATTAACGCAACGACTAAGTACTACGCAACGCACCTCGATGCTTCGTGTGTTGAAAAGAAAAGAGCAGAAACTTACAGGAAATGTGTGCATTCTATATATGTATAATAGGTAGGTGTACGAACAAATGTAACGTATAATGTATAATATGCTATGACCGATTCTGGTATACAATCCTTAAATTAAATCTTTCGGAAAAATTATGGAAAATTATAAATCGTGTACAAGCACACATGGTGCATTCAAACAGAACAATGATTCATGCTACTTTCTTTTTTTCTTTCTTCTTCTTTTTTTTTCCTTGCACTACGCGGAGAGAAGCTTTCGTGTCTGGTTTTATATAATGTTTCGCTTATTTCCGTTGAAATTTTACAAATTGCTCAACGAAATTACTGCTCGATATGGAATAAGACGAATAATAAAGTGAAAACGAGCGCTATAAATTTTTTCATACTTTCAAATGGTATGGCAAGAAAAATGTTTACTTTTACGTTCAGTCCGAGCCTCTGTAACAGTGCATTTGATGCCTTGCATAATAAGAACTGTGTAATTTAATAAGCTGTTATTTTGATTAACATTTCATTTTGCAAGAAAATAACGCAAAAGCGAGTTCCATTCGAGGCATACATCATTGAATAAAATAATCGACAAGGATTCAAATCTTGGTTCGTACATAATTGATATTTTACAATCTGAAAAAACTTGGAAAGCTTACCGACTGAATTAATGACGAAAATCATAACTTTTATCGGAAGAAGTATCGAGTTGCACTTTTTGCTTTTCCATTCATCGATAACTAAACAGGCAAGAAACTGCAGTAATGCAACGTTACAAATGCACATATAGGTATAGAGGCTCAAAGCTTTTCTCCGCGCGCTATCGCAATAACAGATAAAATCAGTGCGAAGTGTCGAGGAGGTTCCTCAAGCTAAATTATATGTATAATAATAAATAATGTTGAATAATGTTTCGCTATAGCTTGGCGCCTTACCTGCAAGACTTGCGCAAGAGCGTCGGACGTCTCGCCGCCGCATCCCTTTCGTTTTATTATATTTCGTTTCGGTTTCGTTCGTTATATCGATAGCGTTCGTTTGGTTTTTTTTTTCATTATTTTCGGATTTTTGCGTAAGTCGTAGTTTTCGCAAACAAGGAGTGAGAGTCGGTTAGCCGGTAATATCGTCCAGCCGCGTGTCGTCCACACACAGTGCGTAGATAGTCAGCAAAGAGCGAGCGATAGAACGTGGGAGAAAGAGAGAGAGAGAGAATAGACAATAGTTTTTTCGCCATTCGATATAGATTTGGGTATGGTTTTTGTTTTTTAAAAGCGAGTTAATTATCATGAATCTTTGGTGGGTTTGTTAATTGGAATAAACGTCGAGTCGGTTATGCGTTGGACAGTGTAAAGTATACGTATACAGATATATAACATTGAAATTAAAACAAAACTAAAGTGGGTTGTGAAAAATTAAGAAATTAAAAGAGAATGATGACTAAGAAAGGTGAAATAAAGAGCGAAATAGAGTTACTGATTACTGAAAGAAGGATACATGTAAGTCATCTGTTACCGACTAAATAATATTCCAGAAAGATTAATATGTTTTAATCGGCATTTTATACACGATTTATACAATTATGCACAATTAAGTAAACAGTTCTTTTTCATGCCTTACCTTTATTTACAAACGTTCGTGCAGTGATGTTTCAAGTAGTTTATTACTTTTTCTTTTTGTTCGACATTTTTCTATCTCATAAGCTTTTCCGTTCAGTTTGACAAGCGTCAAGATGTTCAAATTGAAAATTTCAAATTCAAGCATCGCTTATAAAAAGTAAGAAATAATAACGTTATTAAGTGTTTTATGTAATTATTATTCAGCCAGTGAACAGGTGATTTCCACGCCTTACAATAGTAAACAATTACCATGTTAGAAACTAAGGAAAAATAAAACTCAAGAAAAATAAACAATGCCGAGCGATTAAACAGAAGAATGTAATGAACGTATATAGAAATTTTCAACCAAGGCCAATTTTCATAGGAAAAAATTTATTAATCAACAGTATATTTGTATATATAGTGTATGTAAATATATATATATATATATATGTATGTGTGTATATATAATAATAATAATATTAATAATAGTAATAACAACAATTTTTCATCTCGCATAACAAACCCATGAACAATTTCTACAAGACGAGATACGTTCTATATTTACATGTCGTGTTCTTTTTTTAAAAATTGGTACACAGTCAACTTTGCTTGTCATATAATTAACATTCCTTGGAATCATAACACGTGTCTCTCTCATATAATATGTCCGGCAGTACCATCGTCTTCTCCAGCACGGATTAATGGCAGTTATAGGCACATTATTACTACACTCTTTCTCTGTACGTTAATACTATTAAAAAAAAAGACCGTTTCGAGTATATGCAGAACTGAACTTCTGTATTATGTAAAAAAAAAAAAAAAAAAAATTATATCCGTACTGCAAGAATCGATGATTTTTCTCTTAAAAATTATAAAAAATACGTTTCTATCGACTTTGATATTTAGTTTTTAAGGAAGCCTTGATATTTGTCTATGTACAAACAAGTCTGTTCAACTACGACGCAGCTATAACTAACGGCGAGCGTAAAATATTCATTAGCAAATCGGTTAAAACTCGTTTTTCATTTATGCACATCACTTAAAGTGTCCGTTAAATGCATTAAATCTATAATATTCGATATATTATAAAACTTGTCCTTAGTATAAAAACGTCGTTGCGATTATTAATAAATAATGTAGGTAAATCTCGTACAAATCAACAGTTATGTACGTTAGGTATGTTAAAAATTATTTTTACACCTTTCCGAAATTTTTCATACAATTTTTACAAGTGTTAGTTTTGAAAACGAAGGTCGCAGTAATTAATACTACATTCGCGATGTAGTAAATCCGTCGACTAATCGGGGATTCGATTGAAAATGTCAGAAGCTGTCGCACCTCATTCTTTTTTGCTAACTTCAGTTAAACTTTTCAATAAATAACAATGAATAATTCAATTTTTACTATAGAATCACTATTATATAACGATACTTGAATTTATCGGACAGCATCGTATATAACTCAAGCTAATAAATTCAATCATTTAATGAATTTTTAAAATTTAAAGCTCTTCAGATAGATACGTAATATATTTTCGTAAGCGTAACTTTGATAGTTGTTGATATTAACAATAACGGTATAAAAACATTTTTTCTTTGAAAAAATATCTAATTCCAAACTTTGAAATATTCATTTTAACAAAAACCAAATGTACTATTCGTACACATATTCGTAATATTTCTAATAATTATTTTATTTCTTATGTATATTTACATATATTATCAAGAAATTTTTTGATTATACAATAATTTGTATTAATTCATCAAAATAAGTCTTTTTCAAAGATAATTGAAATTTATATATTAAAAATTCTGTAAAAGATTTTTTTTAAAACTTTTATCAATAGCCACCTTTGATATTGTGTATATAGTCAACAGATATTATAACATTGCTATAATATTGTATACATATGTAAATTTATTATAATGTAAAGCTTCTCCTACATATTTTAATTAAGTTTCATTAATAAACCTTATAGTAGAGATGGTTTGCTTATCCCAATTAGTTGATCTTACATAATCACTAATCGATCTATTAATCTGATTTACAAAAATATTCACATTGGTTAAAATTGATTTCCAACTACAGCAAGAAAATGTATATCACTGTACACTAAGTTAAAATTGACAATGTTTTTCGAATCTTCAAAGTGATTAAAATCAAACCATAAGTAAAAGTAATATATGGTATTCAATTGCAACGATTCATTAAAACGTCGAATCATTGCCTTAAAAACTCTTTTCAAATAGTCCTATAAAATTTAATTGACCGTGTAAACATTTTTATTGGCTTGGCAAAAGCTTTTGATTTACCGTTCGATACTCCCGAACAGGATCGTTCGAACATTAATAGTTTGTGATATGTCACACACCCGATTAAAATAAGGAATCAGTAGCTGCACAGTGCGACTTTTGATGCATATTTGCGCAAAATCGATGATAGTAGGCATATATCTGGAAGTATATACGATTAAAATTCAACAGTCTTTCTATTTCTTCGATCGCGGCTGCAGCGACAAAATCATTTTCAATCGGTTCCCCTCACAGTCTGCGGACACGCGGCATAAAAAAAGTCTCGCGAATCAGTCTAAAGTGGTGGTCACCGGCCAAAGAGCAAGGAGAAAAACAGATGAGGATGAGGGGCGGTCGAGAAAGTGATGAAGAAAAGAAGAAGAGGAAGAAGAAGTGAGTGGCGTCTCGCGATCGGTCACATGTCCAGAGGACAGACGTGGGAGTAGATGATGATATTGCCGGAGAGACAGATCAGTACCCCAAGTGCGACGAGGATGAGGTAAAACTGGTGCTTGACCGATATAACGTCTAAATGCAGAGCGGTAGTAGCGGTCGGTGGATCCGGGTCATGACTTACTTGGGTCATCTCGTCGCGGCGCTCTTGCTCGAGCAGCTGTCGCCTCTGCCGTAGCTCCCGCTGCCTGCGCTCGAGGGCTGCGATGCCCTCGGCCCACTCGCGCCACTGGGCGCCCCACTCGCGCTCCAGCTCCCTCTGGGCCTCCTCCAGGGCCTCCCTCCTGGCCGCCCATCGCTCCTCGCGCTCCTCCTGCTCCCGCTGCACAAACATCAAGGCGCACACGCGTCCTTCTTATACAGCTCTGTGTGTCTCTCTTTGTGTCTCTCTTTGTGTCTTTCTTTGTGTGTCTCTTTGTTTCTCTGTGCGTGTGTGCGTGTGCGCGGCCGTGAATCGGGCTCGCGGCCGAGTTTTCTTGGCGAAACCCTAGGAGATTCTTGGCTATCGCGCCGGAAGAAGCTTTGCTCAGCCGTGTCTTTGATGTACCGACAAATCTTTCTTTTTTCCCCCATAGCTCTTCTCTTTTAACTTATATTTTCTTGGATTTTCAAATAGACTGGATTAATTTTATCAAGATTACAGCGGACTTTTATCAACAGCCAAAAAGGTACCAATAGTAAAAAGTAAAAAAAAACTGATTATTCTGACCTTACACACTATTTCGCGATTTACGTCGTAAAATTACTTTGACGCATAAATTTCACATCTGCAGCTAAACTCGCTATCTACCGTGGAGTTCGTTAAAGTTTTAAGCTCGATTCTAAAGACCCTCCACAGACACGAATCTGCATACACATAGTGTACCAAAGGCCACGCCAGATTGATTTTTGAATATTCATTCAATCGACGCGATGTGAGCAAAGCCGCATCCATTTGAATATAGACCGTGAAATAAATTAGCCTCCAAACTCGGCCTGCGCCGCCAAAGGCCCAAAATGTTGCTTCCGCGCGCACAAAAAAAAGAAGAAAAGCGCGCGTACCTTGAAGTCTTCCTTCTCCTTGATGAGCGCGGCCTTCTGCTGCTCCAGCTCCTCGAGCGCTCTCAGGTCCTCGCTCGAGTTCAACAGGTTGTCGCTGGAGCTCGAGGCGTGCAGATCCGAAACGCTCCAGCTGAGCAGCGAGAGTCGCGAGAGGTTGACCACCGTCGACTGGAGGTTGCCGTTGCCGAGGCCGCCCTCCTTGCGCAGCTTGGCCGCCTCGACCGGGTCGTTGTAGCGGAACATGTTGTTGCGGCCGAGCAGAATTATGCAGCCCTGGGAGAGCCTCGTCGGCTTGTCCACCTGGGCCGTGTTGATCCAGCAGTGGGGCGACAGGGGATGGAGGGTCGCCGCCCCGCCCTCGAGCTCCACCACGCAGTGCTCCGGCTCGACGTCCACGCCCGTGAGCACGATATCCTATGGGGGGTTATCGGTTCGACGGTGCTATGAGAGACCTGTTGCGCTGCTTCGTAGCAAGGTAGAAAAGAAGTCTGCGTACCTGCGAGGTGAGGGCGTCGTCCGTGCCGACGAGCGTCCTGCCCTCCTTGAGGTGATAGAGCGTCACTCCCGTGCTGAGTAGGTCGTCGTCGATGCCGACGAGATGCGGCATCTCCGAGTCGAGCACCACGCCGACGCCGCTTTTCCTTAAGCCGAGCGCGCGCTGCTCCGAGAGGATCTTTTGGGTTTCGCGCCACTTTTCCGCCCACTCCTCCGTCAGCACCTTCTCTTGCTCCTGTTTCTCGTGGATCTGGGCGAGCAGTATTTGCGGTCCCTCGATGTCCTAAAAGCAAAGCATTTTTTTTATCGATAACTTATTGTGTTGGAAGAATTGCGATGCGAGGCTGGGAAGCTAAGTTTAATCTCTCACTGCAGATTGTGAAACTTTTCAAGTATAAGAATCTCAAATCATGACCTTGTTAGTCTGTAAATATAATTTTAAAATTTCAATAATCAATCGTCAGCTCCGAGTCTCTCAATCCCATCTCCGCGAACATTAAGCTGTAGATAACAAAGAAATAACAAGAATCATCGTCGCCAGGGTAAAGAGCTCTTCGAAAATCAGTTTCATAAAATTTGTCATTTCCCTAATGGACTCGAAAAGCGTGAATAAACTTTGTACAATGGCTCGCTCTTAATCGGCCCAATCGCGTGCACATCCCGCGATAGCGACAAAATATCCAATCAAAGCTGCAGCTGCTCTTCCGGCGTTTCCGATCCCCTCTAATCCGGCGGCGGCGGTAGCGTTAAACCGGTCGCGACCTCATTCGGCCCCTCGCCAGAAATAATACTCACGACATCTTTGCCAATGAGCGACTTGAGCTTCTGTATCTCCTCCCTGAGCTCCCTGATGAGCTTGACGTTGGGATCCTCGTTGATGGTCGGCTTGTTGATGATGTTCTTGGCTCTGTTCGCGTACCTCAGCGTGCTCAGGGTCTCGCCGTAGTTGCAGTCCGCCGGGCTTATGGCGGCGATCATGATCGTCTTGGAGTTGCCGCCGAGCGAGTCCTTGAGCAGCCAGGTGAGGACCGAGTCGCGGTAGGGTATGAAGGTGCTGCGACGCGAGCAGTTCGAGTCGCTGGAGGAGCTCAGCTCGGCCAAGGCAGAAATCACCGAGCCGAGGGTCACCAGGGATTTGTTGATGTGCGCGCCTTCCTTCAGTCGCTGGCCCGTCGCGCCAGTCGCGTTCGCTCGCTCGCTGTATATGCGTAGAAAAAAACAGAGCAGTTTGTTAGTGTTTTTTTTTACAGCACCGGAGAAAATAAATCGCGAGGTATAAGGTATATCGATCGCTTCTTCAATGTCATTCGTGATATTGTTTTTACCATGTAGTGTAAAAAGTTAATAGACATTTCAATCAAAAACTTTATTATTACATTAGGTATATTTAGCCAAGTAATTATTTAAAACTACGCTCGTATTATACGTTCGAACTCAGTAATTTGGTAAATATTTCCGATTAATTTAATTCTTGATTATTCTGTGTCAAGGATGGCTTTAAAATAGTTCTTGACAATTAACACTTCTATAGCCAAAATTAGGAATTACCAAGAAGAAATAAAATTCTATTACAATACGTCAGAAAAAGTTAAGGTTTCTATCGAATGAATCGAATTAAAAATTCAAAGCAGATTCAACATCAAGAGTTATTTATATACGAGATTAAGTGCGCGAATCGAATGAGAATATCATTTATGAATAATATAAACATTAGAATAGTCCTTCAATTACAAACTGACTACGGAGATCTATTTTAATAGACTACTTTGCAAAGTGCAAAGCGCTAGAGCATTTCCAGAGACATGAATAGTCCGATAAAGAAAAGTAGATTCGATCGGAATGGTCTCTCTCGCTAAGTCTCGTTATAGAAGGTGCAAGGAACTCGCAATTTTACCTGCCAGCCAAGTCGACCAGATGCACTTTAGACACAGTCTCGGATGGCATGTTGTTCTCGTTGAATCCAGCCTGTACGAAGGTTATCGTGAAAATGGCGTGACTCCGACTACTCACGTCGTTCATGTTTGTGCTGGCCGTAGTCCTGTGCGTGTTTCCCCTAACCATGCATTCCTGAAAATTAACCAAATCCATAATTTCGCATCGTTACGTCTACTATTGATTTTGGCTTTGCCGCAACGATTTTACAGCTGCGAGCAGAGCTTCTCGATTTTTTCACTGTCCAAGTTTGCACTATCACGACGACTTTCAAGAATCAATTACAAATACAAGTCGATAATGAAACAATTGATTACTTAATAACTAAGATCCTGTTTATAGAATTGTTTACCTATCTACATCCAATTTATAACAAGGCCCGTATTTACTTCCTTTAATTATTTGTTTTATTCTCTCACAGCAGCAGCATCGCTCGCTACAATACACTCAAATGGATTAGTTCCCTATTGCATTATAGCCAGCAACTCTTGTTGTTAAAATCTTTGTTTCCAGTGTTTCGATCCACCCATGTCTAATTTGCGCCTATTGTTCTTTAACGACTTCTCTTTCATTCTTACTTTCCAATACTTTTCTCTACTCCGCTGCTTACTTTTCCTTCTTGCTGCTCAAAGTTTTCACGGCTAATACATATTTCTGCTCAATTCGGATTTGTTTCAATCTTTACATTATTATAACGCTTCGTTGTTTCGTAGGATTGCATTAAAGTACGAGCATATTACTGCTTTCTACTTCATAATTATTTAAGTGGACGTCGGAATTGGTTTAGCAAGTATTAAGTTTTTCTTAAACTTGCTTTGTTTCTTTAATGTGACCTTTTTGCTTGAAACTTTAATAAAAATCAGACAATATGAATAAATAAAGTAGAAAATTTATAAGAAATTTCAAAAATAAAATACTTCATTTATGTGTTAAATCCATTTGCTAAATACAGTATGTATTCGGTATATATTTCGTATAATTGTATATAAAAACTTTTCCTTGGAGTTAACTCGCAATAGCGCAGTGCTTAACATAGAATTTAAATGGCCAGAAAAAATTGTCAGACAGAGCGCTCCTGGAGCTAAACAAGATTTGCTTGAGTAAAACAAAGCCGCTTAGCTATCTTTTGTCGCTTTGTAATGCAAAAACGCTTGTGGGCGTGTATCGCGCCAACGCGTTTAGTTTTTCTGCAGTGCTCACAGAGAGGCTGAATTATTGTTCGAAATAAACATTTTCACGCGAAACCTAGCGACACTGGGAAAGAACAATTTTAAGATTGCACAGTGTATAAGCTAAAGCCATTAGATCTGATGAGAAAATCGCATTCGTCGTGTACAATCAAAGGATGAATGCAACTGCGATAATCGACATCTGCGTCTAATTATATAGTCGTTATTCGTCATTTTCCGGAACTATATCTTTACTCGCAATATTTTTTCAAATGTCACATTTTCCATTTTAAAAACTCTGACTTGGAATCCCTCCGCTATAAGCTGTTGGTGTCGAATCTATTTAAAGAAAAAAGAAAAAAAAAAGGAATTACCTGAATATCGGTATAATCGTAGACTAGGTGGTTGGACAAATCCTGTACGTAAGGACCTCTCTTTGGATGCTCCCTGACCCTGAGCGAGTGCGACATGGTCTGGTCGGGCCTCAGGAGATCGCGCACCCGCTCGTTGTGTATCTCGAGGAAGGAGACCTCGGTCCTGTAAGAGGCGCCTCCCTCCTTTCCCGCCGCCATCCGCGAGAACAGCGTCTTGCAGATGCGCGGTATCAGACCCTGAGATTCCTGAAATTTCATCCCCCCGACAATTATCAACTTTGCCAACTCGCTCTTCTAAGCAATTTTCAATCTGTCGCTACCTTCGTAGGTATGTCAAATATTTTAGAGTGAAAAAAACGTAGTATCGCCCCGATATTCGAGTAGATATTTACATCAATGGAGCGAATAGTTGGTTTTGATGAAACGTTGGGAGTATCTTTTCACTCTAAAATATTTAGCGTGTGGCGTTTCAAATTTCATGCTCTTATCTACAATATTTACAGTTACCCAAGACCTATGTTATTCAATCAAATGATCGATTCGACCAACTTTTTAGTGGCTGTGGTAGTGGTAAAAAAAAGTCAAACTTACTGGCGAGCCCATCATGGTAAAGGTCTTTCCGGAACCCGTTTGACCGTAAGCAAAGACGCAGGCATTGTATCCTTCAAAGGCACTTTCTATAACTTCCGTCCCAAGATCGTAAAAGACCTGGAATAATCAAAAAGGAGAAAATGTTACGTCCACAGTGGCTCAAGTTCAATAATTTCGCTCGGGCCCATTGTCAGTACGGGATTACAGGATACCGTAACTCATGACCATAAAATGCCTCAAAGTGGCCCTGGCATATGCAGTATTATAGTCGTCGCAGCTATTACTGTATACACAGACATCGACTCGTATTCCCTACACGAAAAGCAACGCGACACGAACATTCGACGAATTTATATATATCCGAGATCGGAACAGTCATTTATATTCTTATAATATCGCGTATTTGCTCGATTGGAATCACGGCAAAAAATCAAGTGGCCGACACCGTCAAGGTTTATCGAATTGGAATCAAACGGAACTATTACGCGCTGGATTATAAATCTGCCGCATTTCATTTTACTACTAATATAATTTTTCATAACACACATATTTTAATTACAGGTATTAATTTTATTTTTTATCAACTTTTGATGAAACGTTTAGAAATATATTCTCTTGTAACGTCTTATGAGTATTATTTTAATAATTATAATTAACTATTACTATCACAGTTGGCTGCGTTATTAAAAATAAGCAATGTAATTAACTTTCTTGGTTTCACTTTCGCGTAAAAAACACAAGATCCATTCGCGGCGTAGAATGATTTTTTCATTTTTCCACCGTCATTAAGGAAATACAGCAGCTGCGATTTCTAAGCGTCGATCGCGCTATAAAAAATATTTATACTCGTTCCCCATCCGTATTTGTAACTGTAATTCAATACTGACAATCACAGCTCCTTCCTCCAACTTCCAGCTGATACATATATCTATATATAGAGTTTTACCTCCTCTTGCGATGCGTAATTATCATCATTGTCATCGTAGGACCAATAAGAATGATCGAAGGTAAAGTCCTTGTACTTTTCTCTGTCGATGTCTCGAGCGCTACCCGGAGTCTGAAACACAAATGGGAAGAAAAGGTGTTTAGTGTCGATGTCATTAAGAGGTATACGCAAGGAAGAAAACAAAAAATTGAGGCTGCGCTAATTGAAAGATTAATTCATCCGGTGGCATCGCGGTTTTTTTTTATTCGTGACCCGCGATAGTCGCACACACAAACACAAACACACAGTCACACACGTATGTGTTCTACGTATATAATAATAGACCCACGCGAAGCATCGCTATGCATCGCAGCTGAATCACGTACGTGATGTCACAAGTTACGTCGCCACGTCCTGCCATAATAGGAAGCTTCCCGATTGCCGCTAGGTGTACATCGCGGAATAAAAAGAAACTCTACGTAAACAGATAAATTTAAAACATTATATTGTGTGCGTTTTGAAATGGGGACATACCGAAGGAACTAAGTGAAGGTTTCGTTGGATTACAATGACGCTCGAAATGTCTTCAGTTTGAATTTTTATTTTTATAAAACCAGACACATGCGGCATTGATGATTTGTTCGTTGACAACTTATTGTTATTATAGCTCGTGGAATTGTTGCAAGATGAAATTGATTTGGTTGTAATAGAAAACATTATATAAAGATGTTATGCTCTCGAATTCTAAAATACTGGCCAGTTCTTTAGAAAGACAGGCTCAATTTGGACTTTGGGTGACGAATCGCTCTTTCAAATTTAAACTGTACGTAATTCTCAGAAAAAATTGACTTTTTCATCTTAGGATTATTTAAATCATTTTATAAAGTTGCTAATCTTCCGATCGCTCATGTTTATTTGATCGAGTAATCCAATTAATCTGGATTTTATTATATACAGCAGCCTAAGTATTCATTTAGGATTAATTAAATCTCCTTCAGTCGCGCGACTATGGAAATAATTGGATGGAATATTAAGTGGGACGGGACAAGCTAAATGTTAATTTCGACAAATGAAAAGATTCTTCATATTCTCTAAATTCTTTCCAAGTTTTATCAAGACTTTAAATAAGTTGTAATAAAATATTATTCAAGGACGATTTCCACGAGTACTCGTATGCTTATTTTCACTTTAGGAGAAAAAAAAAACTTGAAGCGATATGCCTACTTGCTATCTTAAAAGTATGCATGGAAACGCGATTTTGCTAAACAAAAAACCAAAACGACCTCGCGTGTTTATGCATTAAGTTGAAGCATTGTACACAAGAATCGTCGAGTGGCAAATGCATTAAAGATGAATTAGATATATATACTTGGTTTGTTATTAAATTAACTCTGGAGACATGTTTCCTAACTTCCTAGGCCGATAACAGGTATATGTAAGTCTTTTAAGATGGAATAAATTTGTACGAATTGATATAAGTATTCTACTGGTTTGCAAAACTTAATTCAAAATAAAATATACTGAAATATAATTAGAAAACAAGTCGCTAATTTATCCACGAATAAATGGATGTGCCTGCACAGAACGAAAGAATTGAATTTCGATAAGTAAGCGAATAGTCGGGTAATTTTCACAATATAGCAAGTGGTAATATAATACGGATAAAAGTACATTGATTGCGAAAAGAAAATTGTCGAGCGTGCAAACCTGCAGTTTGTGTGTGAATGCATTTTGAAAGTCCTCCAAAAGAATGAATTTCAATACGAAAGACCAATTCCAATAGAACTATGCATTACTTTGCGATTATAAAAGCAGGCACTTATATAGGCGGTTGGAATATTCTTCTAGAGAGTATACAATAACGTGAATACGAAAAGTGCTGACTTTTTGATATACGAAAAAGAATGTAATTGAGTAGTCAATAAATTTACATTTCTTTTTTTTCTCGAGTACGCATTTCTTGGAATAAGCCAAGACTACCCTCTTGAAGCATAAACTTCATCCAATACGAATATCGAACGCATAGCCAAAGTATAAACATAGGTACAGATGTAATAAAATTTGAAAAATTGCACCGCATTCGGCACACCAAAGTAACAGCTTTTATATATAAAAAAAAACTCTGCCATTCTTGGGCGTGATTCAAACAATGGCATTACATACTCGGTGACCTCCAAACAAGAGTGGGCGCCTTCTGCATGTGCGCGGCGGGAAAGAAGAAGGAAAGAAAAAGAGCAGAGATGCGACTCGGTCTAGCCAAACGCCAATCGTAAAAGTCGTATAGACATGCACGCGCTGCACGGAAAAAGAGTCGATCTCGTCATCGGCCACACTACAAGTTGCTTACATATAAAACGAGTGTGTGAACGCGTGTGCACACGTGCAGTCTGCGCTTTTTCTTCTGCCTTATACCTACTTACTAAGTATATACCTAACTTGTAGACGTGCGAGTCTGGTATGCGGTGCATGCGAGAGGAAAAAGGGGGCGTAATGAACAATGCGGGCTAAGTGTACGCTAATTATTTCGTTAAGCAGATGACGTATTTCGTGTTTGAGCCTTGAAAATGAGCAGGATTTTAAACCAGTGTGACAATTTTAGAAAAACCTACAGGGAGTGTGATGAAAAGTCGAATTTCTTAAAAGCAAGTTAAAAGAAATACCGCTAAAAAAATTATGAAATTTTGTACTCAGGTTAAGTTTTACATAAAAAGCATCCATACCAAGTTTCAGAAGGCTAGGATACCTTGGATCAGAAAAATAAATAATTTAATTTTTCACTTTTTAACATGGCCTCTTATAGAAAAATACATATTCCTCGTATTCAATTATGTATTACAAAATAATTGACGCTTAGATTGGATCGGAATTCTTTTATATGATATAATAATATCTAAGAATTCTGTATTAATTTAAAAAATACTTTGAAGGTATCTAGAATATTAACAATAAATTGAGAAATAAGAAAGAATGTAACCCAGGTCGATGTATTATTTACAGTATTAACCTCCAAAATATTTTCTGTTGAAAATTATCATTTCAAAGTTTGTGAAAATCTACTTTAGTATGTAATCGATAATATTAAACACGAAATGTTTCAATTTTCGAAAATTCATAACAGACACTTGTCAAAAGAAAAACTAACGGTACTTTGAAGTTGTTCTCTGTCTCTCTCTTATTCGTTACTATAGAACCTCCTTAAATCATTTTGAATAAAATCAATTAAAATAATTGTTAGTGTTGGTATTTGTTAAATCGGGAAATAATGAAATTTATAAATATTTCCAAGCTCTGTCGCATGCGGCACAAGTATAATATTCAAAACGTACTATAAACTCATCATTAAGTGTCACTCGCTTCTCGATTGCATTATTCATCATATCCGAGAAAATTTATGACAATTAGCGCGGTTAACTATTGAGAAACTGGTTGGCCAACATACGACTATATAATATGGTATATAAGCGAGTCAATTACGGTATACCCGCGGTGCATCAAGGCATCATAGCTAGCTGTTCTACTCCGGATACTCGAGGAAAGCAAAAAAAATCTAAAATAACACGTTTAGCGCATACATATAAAATCTTAATTCTCATCTAGCACCGCTACCCCATCATAGCCGTCGCTCAGCAACATTTTCAAATGAAAATATCCGGAGAACAGCTCTCGAGTCGGTCGTTCATTATAATACCGAGGGATAAATTACGCGAGAAAAGAAATGTATAATAACGAGTCCGATATCGCGCGACCCTCGCCTTTGCTCAGCTATACGGATAGTATAAGTAGAGAGAGAGAGAGAGAGAGAGAGAGAGAGAGAGAGAGAGAGAGGAAAAATAGCGGCGTCGGCGGCGGCCTGGCGACGTCGGCGCATAAGACGCTCCTAATTACGGCTTGGCAGACTTTTGTCTAAGTAGCAAAGAAGTAATCGATGGCGCGAGCAGCAGCAGCTCCCGTCGCCCCGCGCGTGTTGCAAACTGCAGACACTCGCACGAGAGAATCTCGTACATGTATATATAACCATTACAATGTCGCCGACGACTAGGCATACAAATACACACACTCGGGCACGTGCAGCGAGAAAAGCTCGCAGCCCTTCGTGAGCGATTTAATTGGAATTACACGTACGCGCGTACATGACTCTCTCTCTCTCTCTCTATCTCTTTCTCTCGCATTGTGTATATACTGCACGCACGCGTAGGCTACAGCGAGCGCTACAGTCTGCGGACGAAAAGCATTTTTCTACTTTGGCAGGACGCGCGCGCGCGCAAGTCTCGCGTTAGATGTCTGCAGGGAGATCAGCTGTTGGCATTATAGTTAAGTTGGATTATCGGGGCTCCAGATCAAAAGGAAAGCGGTTTTATTACATCGTGTATACAGTGAGACGCACTCTCTTCTCTATCTCTCTCTCCTCTTTCTCTCTTTATTCTCCTTTTTTTGCTGCATACACTTGTACGTGCTTGTATGTATATATCGCCTTTCTACTTTCTCTCTAGGAGTATATGCGTACTAAAGGTCAAGTGTACAGCGTTCTCGGGGATTTATATTGGTTATATATGTATATACAGCTAGAGGAGTGCGCGCGAGAGTCGGACTTGCGATAGTTTGATTGACCGTAAGCGAGAGAAGCTGAAAATCTTCGAATGAATGAACTTTCTTCCGTTCGCTGCATACATCATTTCAATTAACAATGCGGTTATAAGCGCCGTTTTCACTTTTGATTGTTGGAAAGATGCGAGCCGATATCATGGATTTAAACGGGGAATTAAAAATGTATAGGAGTGATTTTGCGATGTTGACTGGTCAGTTACAACTTTCTTTTACTAGCTGCGGATGATTGAATTGTGAAATTTTCAAAAGTAACTGTCGTAGACTGTATTTTTAATTGGATTTTCATCGAGTCTTTTGCGAATCTGTATATATATATATCCAAATAATTATATAGTCTTATCATCGGTATAATTAAACTGTACTGTTTATATCAATGCAGTGGCTAATTATATTGCTGTTTAAGGTAAAAATATTTTAAGCTTATATCGGCTAGACATTTTTGGTTATTCGCCAGACGCAGACAGCAATAAATTACCGATGTATCTGTTATGTATCGGCATCATCAATCATTTTCTCTATTATCTTCGGCGGTATTGTCTAAAGTATAAATAAACTCTATATGGGTCACGTGCTGACGAATATTACATAGCCTGTAGATATACGTCTACAACTTGAAGATAAAACTGTTCTAACCTAATCTTTGCTACTTGATACTTTCTGCTCTATCAACAAGATAATTTAAAATGTTCTATATACATTTATATCGCATTATGCATGCATTATACATTACAACTATACATATAATAAATAAGCATAAAAGTTACAGAATAATCGATTAAATAAAAAAGCTTGGAGCTGAAATAAGATTGTATCCTCTTCTTTATTAAACTCTTAAAACTGTCGTATAACTTTGAAACCGTAAAAAGTGGTTTGAAAAGTGCAAACTTATAAAGCTAATATTAGTGCAGTAAAAAATTATCATCAAGATCTTACTGAGTTTAAGATGAATCTATAATTCGCCATTGGAAAGATGCCTCAAAACGTTAAAGTATATCTACCTATAAGCCATAAAATATAAGCTTTTAAATTTAAACTCTGACCATAAAAGATGTTAATCTATAAATTTTATGCTTTTTATACATCTATAAGTTTTTATCGTGGCGAGAAGAAAAAATTTTATACTTTAATCGTGCAGCCTCTTTTTATTAAGCTGCTACAGCATTTGTTGACTTTTGTTTTATACGCTGTACTTTTTGGCCTCATAGAGTCTAGGTGTGATACTTTACTGTACATTGCACAACAGTACGTTAATTTTAATTTATAATCTTAAAACAATAAAAATATAGGCCACAGATTGCCTGCGTGACTAAATAAATAAACTTAACTTAAAGTGGTGGGCCTTTCTCTTTTTTAAACAAAATAACAGCCAGTCACGGTAAACGCTTCAGGGCACAAAAGTTAACTCACTCGCCCCACCGAAATCTGCATCTCGATAAATTTGGCCGAAGATGAAAAAATACTTTTTACTCGATGGTACACAAAATTAATCGCAAACAAAATCTCGCGGTAGCTTCCGAACTCGTCTCTCTCAATTATTCACAGCATCAACATTTATCTCTCCCAATTAGCCATACAGTTCATTTTTAACCTGAGAAAACAAATAAGCCAGCCAACAGCTGATGTATTTTCCATTCGATGCAATTCCGCGTTTATCGAGCCAATAAGCGGGAATAATCTCGCGAGGCGTAACGCCGCATCCGCGTTCACGAAATCTCCACCTCGGCCCCTCCGTCTCGGCGGTATAGGTAAGTAATGTATATATATATAATAAAAAAGCCAACCGCAGCCAGTCAGGACCAAGAAAAATCTAACCTTCGTCTCTCTCTCTCCTCACGGTGGACGAATTGTGGCATTGGGAGTGACAAAAATGTCCCGAATGAAAAACGGGATGGTGCGACGAGAAAAAGCTGCGACGAGCGGGAGCTGTAGCGCAGGAGGAGAACCAAGAGGAGGAGGGAAAAAAGACAGAGAGGAGAGGAAACTGGAGTAAAGCGGGTCGAACGTCACGGTTGCTTGCGGAAATCCGTGGAAATAACAGTCGGCTCCGTTGGTCGAGCCGCCGCGGCGCGCGCTTAGAAGCCGCCGGTTTTACGGCTCTCTGCAGTCGACCGTTCTTCTGAGAGCGCATGTACCCCTGCTATACATATACAGGGATAGACGCGTATAAATCGGTCCCGAGGATAATAAAAAAAGAAAAAAAGAAAAAGAGCCGGTCGGCTGTGTCTTTTGCCTCGGCCGTGTGCACTTGCTGCGGCATAAAATTTTGCTTCCGGCCTGTGCTGCCGCTGCCGCTGCCGCTGCTGCTGCTGCTGCCACTGCCACGTTTTATGTACCGCGCAGAAAACCTTGGCGAACGCGCGCGGCGAGGGCGAGCAGAAATTTTCAGCTTGCACTATATAATCGCGCCAGTCCCGATTTCACACATGCATGTGTACAGCGTGGAGGGGCTAATGAAGAGTTCGGTGCATTTTTAGGTCGTTTTGCGACTTACGAGTCTGCAGGGTTTTCTTTTTTAATCTGATGTATGGCATTGAGAAAGTTTGGCGGTAAAAAAGTTCGCTGAAACATTTTGATGGGTATAGGAAGTTCAGTGTAGCGTTTGATAAGAATTATGAGATTTAATGGCTCCAAGTTCCGGTTATGCATTATTGTATGTATATAAGCTGTAGACAATTAGGTTCTTAAGGTACTTTTTCGAGACTGACTATTTAAATTTGCCACTTTAAAATGACGGTGAAATTAATTTAGTAACAAACTTTAGTGCTAGATTTAGCTTCCGAAGTTTTTTAATAGAATCGCTAAATGGATGGTGCGCTCGCGCGCTTACTTTAAACATTAGTTATTTGCAACTTGGATATTTGTCAAGTACCAAAAATATGAAGGTTCGAAAAAGCTTGTTTATCCTGCGCAAAGAAAAATAGCGTAAAAATAATCGCTTTAACTTGGGCAAAACCACTTTCTGCTCCTACACTTTTGACAATTCATTATACCATGGTCAACACTTAAATGATCCCATTTGTGTTGTTTGAATTACTCGTCATAATGAATTCAAGCGTTACATTGCCATTGAAATTTTTTCGTTGTAGAAAGCGCGAAATTCATTTTACTGATGCAGCAAAAAAAGAAACAATTAAGACTTTAAGCAAATTTCCTTCATTTTTTTTTAGTTCTGTATTGCATAAGATCCGACTAAACTCGTTTTTGTTTTTCTTCTTTTTTCCGACGGAATTTCTCGCACATAAAGCGAGAATATATATGAAAAGATATCGTGACTTTGGCACGCCGGGAGATTTTTTGAGACCGTGAAAGTCAGACGCGTATTCGAGTAGAGTCCCTCAATAGGAAAGGATTACGTCTTATGCGAGTGAAGAATTATGTTTGCTACGTATACGGTATAACACTCCCGAATATTTTCCTTTCACAGACACACCGGCACTTTCGATATTTCGCACTCGAAAGTAAAAACTCTATATACGGCACTTGAAAAGTTAATAAGCTACTTCTTGTTGATACTAAATAAAGATTTTATAATATAATAAAAAGATATGACGATATTAAGACATTCAAAGCCGTTTTTTTTTATATTTTTGAAATATATCTAGTAGCGAGCATTTAAATTCAGCAAAAATGATTATCTCTCAACTGAAACTGCTTTATTAAGTTTACAAATTAAAATGAGCACGATATCACTAGTGCTACGCTTATTTTCATAAACTTTCTCTCGATAGCTGCAATGTGCATACAAAATTAATTATCCTTGTAATTGATAAAGTTTTGAAGAAAAAAAAAAACAAGATAGTTGCTGTCCGTGAGCATGAGCTTCATAGCGCGCGCACGAGACAGAAAAAAAGGAACAAGTCAAAATTTCACCGACACTATTTAGATCTCTCTAAAACGGGACTTAATCAGGCCGGCAGTTAAAATCATAAAGATCATTTTCGCAGACGGCAGAGATTCGATCGGACCAGTTTTCATATCGCGTTCGCTTCCGTACATGGTATTCGATCGACTCGAGAGTCGAAAGTGTTGCGAAAGTATTCCTTTTTTTTTCGTCGAATACCTCACCTTCGTATTGAAGATCCGAGTCCGCTTGCCGTCCATCTGAACAACGAGCTTCGCGTTCATCGCTAGTTCCCTGAAACAAAAATAAAGGAATGATAAGTATTTTCATTCGGTCTGCTTGGTTTCGATTTTTAACAGCTGTTTTATATATATTGTAAATATAGAATGGCATGCGGTCTGCGAATTTACGCGGTTAAAATGACTTTCTCTTTAGAGTTAAAGGAGAAAAAAGTAAAGCGTTCAATGGTTTACATTAACGGGATATAAAAGCAGAATACGGAGCTTGATTAAGTTTGGATTAATCGGCGTCGATGATAAAATATTTGATAGTCGTGCAATAAAATTTGCTAATAAAATTAGATTAGGTAAATCTATAATTATGCAATTTATTATTTAAATTGTACATAACGAAACAAATTATTTAAATAAAAATGCAGCAATAAACAAGTAGCATTTTGGAAATTTATGTAATATAGACTTATTTTTTTATGTGTAAGGATTTTTTTAAAAAGAAATACTTTATAATTACGATCTAAGAAGAAATAAATATGAAATTGTTTTTTAAATATTACCATCTACATTATGTCTAAAATAAATGCAGATATGTCACGCTTGTTAGAGAAGTTATAATGGTTAAAATTTAATAAGCAGTTGCATCAGCAGGTCATTCCTGCATTGTAAGATTTTCAATGATCCATTCGTTTTGTTCCTTTCGTCGCACCTTACGATACACGATTAACTGTAAAACGTTGTAATATTCTGTAGGTGTTCTTTACTTCATAGCGCAAACAAATTCCTGACTATAAAATACTTTTTTCCTATAACGATTATTAGAAAAGCGTATAACCGCTTGGCATTCAGCTGGGACATGATTATATGAAATTGTACGCTTTACTCAAGCTTAAATTTGTAAAGTATTTAAATTGCAAACCATTTACCATTTTTAAAAAAGATAAAATTCTTACGCTCGAACAATTTACAGAAATGTGACAAATTTTTAAATTTTAATGATGTTTTTGGTTTTATTTTGTTATTTATAATAATTTTCGTTACGTTATAATTATATAGAACTTCAGAAAATAATAATATTGCACAAGTATAACACGTAACAGTCAACTTTGTATAAGTTCTTTTATACTATATTTTTTTATTACTTTGTGCAGCTTTAATTGGATTTGTATAATGAAAACTAAATATATTGGTGTACAGAAAAGATTCCATAGCCGGAGAGCATTAAATCGATCAACCTCAATTTTCCAGTATAAAGAAGATAGGCAATTTTATAAATCCGTTGTCAACATAGTAAAATGTGACAAGCTTAAATCACGTAAAATTAATAAAAATGATACACATTTATCTTGGAAAAATCGAAAAATATAGTTTAAAAATTACAAATAAAATTGTAGACTCGGAATAGTTTTTCTATGCTGTGAAATGCTATAATCGCCAATCATTTAACTTAATACTGTGTTGTGACTAATAAATCAAAACGTGCATAAATTGTTTAATCACTTGCACGGAAGTCGTTAATCATTATAATTTTATAACATATGAGGTGAAGTTATTTCAATTATTGAATCTTTTTTTATTTTCCTTATAAACTCTTTTAGTATGTACGGACACGTTAATAAATTCACTATATAAAATTATTTTTTGAGAAAATGTAGTTGAACGGTCGAAACACATGGATTTGCGAAAACTGAGATGCTTATCAGTGCTCGACCTCAGTGGCAAAAAAACAAAAATACGATTCTCTCTTCTTATAGATTACATATACTAAACAGTAATTATACAGCAAATTAAATTAATTGCGAAGGTATAACAACAATTATAAAAAAAAATTGATATATAAGAACAAGGAGCGCATAAACGGTTACATCCATTAAAATTCCGCAAACCTAGTCCAACCAACGTCTTTTCCGTTAATGCACAGCTACTCTAAATCTTCGAATCTCATCGCTTTATCAGGTGCAGGTTTACGAAAGAAAATCTTGGTCCAAAAATTTAACGCAAAAGAAAACAAATCGAATTAGTGGAGCTGAAAATGCGAGCAAAGCTAGACTGCGATGACGGACTGTACATCCGTTACATTTTACTATATATATTTGTCTCTGTTTCCCTTTAGCTCTGTATACGTATATATATAAATGGCAGTCGCTCCCGATTCAATGAAACACCATAGTAAAATTGACGAGTCGAAAGGGGTTCGTCGATTCGAGCCTAACGAGTCGCACGTTGTGAAACCGACCAACCGACAGCAGGTGGTCTTGGTTCAGCTATATATACGATTTGTAACGTTCGCACAAAACTATAAGAAAGAATTCAACTCCGAGTTCTTCACGACAACGCCATTGACAGCGGTAGCTTCAATTTTTAATGTGTGTATTGACGCCGCCACGCGGACTGGCCATCACTTCAGAATGAATGTATTTATAGTTCTAAGTTATTTGTGCACGAAGAATACACAGCTTATAAATATTCGATGTTTAATATCAGCAGATGCATTGAGCGCTCACTGTATTGCCGCTACATTAAATCAAAACGAAGTAGAGGAACATTCGAAGGTGAACGTACATGAACATTGTATTTAAATTAAGCAGATCATTATTGGGAGATCTATGCCAGTGGGCAATAAAAAATTTATCTCAGCCGCGTTAGGGTTTACAAACTTAATTGATGCAATAACCTTTAATTAATATCAATTATTCAATTTAATCACCATTATCGCTGCCAAGCGAAAATAAACTTACAGTCTGAGGCGCTAAACCAAAAATATAATCTCGACAGTCGAAAGATGTATATCGCGTTGTCATTAACCGCCCGACACGTTTTTATCTCTTTTGGTGCAGCTGGTGAAATAAGTATAACGAATCTAAAACTTGCATACGGCAAAAATGTGTATATCATTCTTTTTCCCCCCGCAAATGTTCTGAATTATTTTAAAAAAAATATATTTAGACTTTGAGAAAAAATGCAGATGACGTAAAACACACGGCGCGTCTGTATTAAAGAACATTTATATAACTTTGAAGGTGCGTTTAATTTTCCGTGAACCGAGAGAAAAAAAACCGTAAATTTTACTGTACAGCAAGTAGATTATTAGACAAGAGGGGAATTGTGTAAGAGTCGGTGAGCGAGTACGCGATAGGTATACTTTGTCATGGTGCGGATTTAACGGTGCTCTTGATAGTCGTTACATCGAAATTCCAATTATTTACTTTTTTATGCTCTGCACACATTTTCAGTTTGCTTTCTTTAAATCAAGCTGGATTCTCCCGAGAGAAAGCATGACTTATTTTATCGTGAAAGATAAGATCACCGTTTCTCAATCAAAATATTGAAAAAATGACGGGCTACACCTAAACTGTTTACATCCAAATTTATTTCAATACAATACTGCCTGGCTCCGTCTAAATAGAGCATTTCGCGAGTTGGCTGTCGATAAATAGCGTTAAATAACGCGTTATCTATGCAGTCACGTAAAAATTACGTAAATATTAACCAAGCCATTTATTCATCGAACCACCAAACCAAAGCGTCAACCAAACGTAACGCGTGTCCGACCCAAGTCCAAATAGAATCGATTCGACAACATTTAAAATCCGAGGCCTAAAAGACTGCAGTACAGTTGGGTAAAGTTAGCAGTGCGAGAGAACGACCGCTGCTGGCACACGGGCTATTGCGAAATTCCGCAGTGAAAGCTCCCGCGGCAGCTGGGATCGGGGCTCCGCGTATCTCCTCTCTATCTCCCTCGCGCTCGCGTCTGCCGCGAAAGAAAGAGGCTAACAACTACGGTCTAATCCCGATAAGGAGGTAAACAAAACAAATGGACGTATAGACGACGACGACGTCGAGTAGCAGCGGTGCGGCGGTAGTCAGTCAGTCGGTATCATCACGTGTTCCGTCGACGCTAAAAAAGCTGCACTCACGCATCGCATATCCCCAGTAGTAGCGGTAGGGGCAAACGCGCACACGCGCACACACACACGTATATAAACACAGAGAGAGAGAGGCAGCAGCGGGGCCGCGCGTGCATCATCGGCTGCTCGCGGAGGCTCTTGTCCCCAAAAAGAAGAGTACAGCGCAAGAGTAGATAGAACGCGGAGGTGGAATAGAGAAGGTGGAAAACAAACCTTTTGTTAAAGGGCCGAACCCTCACGGCCACTTTGACCGAAGCCATGGCAGCAGCAGTGGCGACGGCGGTGGCGGGTCCCTCCGAGCAAAACACTTAAGAACTGCACCTCCAGCACCAGTTCCTCTCTCTCTCTCTGCCTTTGCCCCTCTCTCCCTCCCTCTCTCTCTCTCTCTGACTCTGCAGCGTTGGCAAGCTCTAGCTGGTTGACTCAGCACTCAGCACTCAGCAGTCGAGCAGACGTCTCGGGTGGGCGATCCCGCTGCAGCCCTCGCTACCTCGGCTACTGGCCCGTGGTGCAGCGGCCGCAGCTGACAAAGTCTCGGCCATGATCAGCGGGAGCGAGGAGGCGGCCGCCGTACGAGTTCCCAGGCCGTACGAGTTGGCTGTCTCGGGCAGCGGCGCGCGGGTCATGTTCCGCCTAAGGCAGCAGCGGCGGCCCTCCGCGCATACGGCACCCCAGCACTCCTCCCGAGCCCGCACATGCACCACTGCTCGCTGTATTCCCCTGCGGTCCACTGGCACCTATGTATCGTTGCACAGCCTCGAGACACTCTGCGAGTACACCGAGAGCTCTTGCAATGCGAACCGAGCGAGTTGACGCGAGCGAGCGAGGAAGGAGCTAGTCGGTCGCGAGCACGGAGCTGACTGCTACTACGCTCCGCGATGGCGATTGTCAGAGCGTCGAGAGGAAAAGTCCCGCGAGCCGCGCGCATGCGTCCTCCGCTCGCGCTCGCTCTCCTCGGCCTCCTCGGCCTCCTCCTGCTGCTGCTGCTGCTGCTGCTGCCGCCGACCGTATGAGCCCTGCGAGCTGCCAACTGCCACCCGCTCTATATCTGTATATAGCCGACGGTCTGCCTATGCAGTCCCAAGCGATTCTTCCTCTCCGACGAGCTGTCCGAACTCCGGTAGGCTGGAGCTGGAGCTGCTGCGGCTGGAACCTCTCTGAGCAAAAAGAAAATTATGAATTATTGTCCCTGCAGTGCAGTTGGGGCATCAACAATTGGAACGGTCTTCGATCTTTTGTTTTTTTTTTCTTTTTACTTGCTGAACGTAACTCTCCGCGCGCGCAATCGTTCAAGACGCGGTTCCCAAATCAAAAAGAATGAGATTCGAGTAAAGAGATTACGCAACGAATAATTAAGTACGTATGATCAAAATTCATTCAATTACATCTAGGTTTGTATATTTTTCGCACGATACAGGTATCGCATGTGCGCAAGTATACGCGAATGGAATTGGCGTGAACCAGAGGGAAATACTCTCCTATATCGTTAGAGAGGCTGAAACCTGCCTAACTGTAATCGTCTTGGTGTTATTCAACATTGAAAGTTAAAGGCGAGAGAGGAAGTTAGAGCGTCGGCCTAGACATGCCATAACAGCGCAAGTCTATATGTACTGCGACTATTTGTACTATGGCTTATCGGAAAAAAGAGTTCAGTTAGATGCTATCGAGAGCTCGTGCGTCTGCATCTCTCTCTCTCTCTCTCTCTCTCTCTCGCTCTTTCTCGCTCTATTATAGTGGCTGCGGATAATGCAAGCAGACCGCGATTATCGCACTATTTCGTAATCCGGCAGCGCAATTAACAAACGAAAATGCCGATTGTTTTGGACGTATGATCAACGACTGCACAACTGATGTATTTGAGATATTTATTTGAAAAGTTTGCATTTATAATAGCTAAAACTATATATATTGGCGTACAGGTATACGAAATAAAATTATATAGTATACAGAATCTGTTATCTTTCGAGTGCGTATCTACAGCAGCGAGTGTAAATATTTACCTATATAGTCACTATACATACAACGAATAGTGAAAGATAATAATTTGAAAACTCTGTAAATTATACTTGTTCCTAATCGTGCAGAGATTTATCGATTAAAATCAGGTCTATTAAATTTTCTGCAAGTCGACTCCGTAGCGCTTGATAAATAAGTCGATCGCTCAATGCACCGCGTCAGCTGAAACGAGACAATTAAACTTCCATTCGGTGGACAGTGAATTTTTAAATCTCCCACATACAAGTATATAAGAAGCGGGGCCCCGAGTAGACGGAGGCGCGCAGGCGCAAGAGCTGGCGCTGCACGTATATATACCTACGCGCGCACAAGTGCAACAAGAGAACTATAAGAATGAAGCAAGCGAGAGA